>PVKC010035352.1:0-13472 GCA_004027635.1 Crocidura indochinensis | reverse complement strand
TCTGGAGAAGGTTCCGTGTGGACTTGAGAAGAATGTGTATTCTATTTTCTGTGGGTGGAGGGCCCTATATAAGTCTATTAGGCCTAGTTCTTCTAGTGTTCCATTTAGGGCTCTTATTTCTTTGTTGGTTTTCTGTCTGGTGGATCTGTCCAGTGATGATAGTGGGGTATTAAAATCTCCAACTACTATCACATTCCCTGAAAGGAATTCTTATAGTACTTGAGTTAAGTGGGACAGAAGGAAAACATTTATGGTTATGGTGGGGTTATTGAACTAGAAAAGGTGAAGTACTGAGCACATATACTTCTTAATTACAGAGATGAGGATAATGGGAAATATATGAAGTCTAGAGTGAAAATACATCTATCTATCTCTCTTTCTCTCTCTCTCTCTCTCTCTCTCACACACACACACACACACACACATACAATACGGCTTGTGGGTCATAGCCTAACTGTGCTTAGGTATTAGTCCCAAAAGTGCTCAGAGGATAATATGTGATGCCAGAGATTAAACCCAGGTTGATGTCATGCAAAGTAAGCATGTTATATAGTATATATCCAGTGCATTATGTGTTTTAATTCTCTTAAGGAATGAGCTAAAGCAAATAATTAAATAATTTAAAGGTAATACGCTTACATGTTTTGTTCACATTTTAAGATGTAATTTCTACATTGTAACTAAAAAGTGTCATCACAGACATACATGGTTTCAGACCTGCTGTGTTTGTTAATTATACAAACTGACATATTAAAAGTGTGAATTTATTGATTTTAGATATAAGTAAAAATCTATATTTCAGTGTGCATGCCCAAAACAGGCTGTTGTTTGGGGGTAGAGAATTCATAATAAGGCATTAGCATTTATCTCTTTTATTTTTACTATGTGGTTTTTCTTAGCTTTTGGATGCATTTAATATTACTGCCTTAGCTATAAATAAGTCAAAGAGTATTTATCGACTGCTTACACTTCGGTCTAGGTTTAATTTTTTATCTTCACATTCAATCATATATATAATCTATCATCACAAATAACATTCCATGTCTATATGAGGAAATAGTAGTCATATTTCTTAAAGATATTTGTTTGAATCCCACAAGGACACCATGAGTCTTTAAGGTGAGGCATTCATAATAGTGATTTTATAATCTCTTAGATTTAAAACTATTCCTAATAAATGTTTAATCAAACAACTTTAGTTAGGATTCTCCATTTAATGTGCACTGGGTAGTATAGTTGATTTAATATATAGCCAGACCAGGACAAATCCCAACATTAATAGAGCACCCTTCAAGATCCAGGAATCAGAGGTTAGCAGTACTCACTGTGGCCAAAAAAAAAAAAAAACATTTTGTGAAGCTAGCAAATGTTTTTAGTCATTTTTAGAAGACTTAAATAAGTCAAGTAATGATACAAGAAAGTTTCTCAGTTACCACTTGAGATTGGCTTTAGTGGCCTTTTAAAGTAAAGGGGCACAAGATAATACTTTATTTTTAATTCTATTTATTTTAGGGGGTATCAAATCAAATTCAGCAGTGTTTAGGTACTATGATCTCGAATTAATGGAATACACCTGACTGTGCTGTGCTTGCGGGAATTATATGTGGTGCTTGGATCAAATCATGGTTAAATACATTTCAGGGAAATGTCACTCTTCTATATGATCACTTAGGTATGATGAGCTAGTATTACTAATAAGAAAACAAGATTATACACTCATGCAATACTCTAGCGATTGGGGGCCACTTGCAGTGTTAGATGCCTCAGTGTTTGGGCCCAGAAGAGAGTAATTGACTGAACCCAAAAGTATTCAGGGACTTCCAAATGGTACTTGGTGTGGGGATAAGGTATATGTGTCTGCATAAGCCCCTGCATATTCAAGGTAGAGGTTCCTGATACTGAACTTTAAGAATTTATATGATTTGGGGATGTTAAATAGTGGAGCTGTCAAGACATTTTCCTTGCTGATTGTCCATATAGATTGATCCTTTGCATGAATATTACCATATTATACAACCCCATTAAAAGTGATCTGTGAATGCAGAATCAGATAAATCCTGAACAAACTTAGGTGATCAACCCCTCTACACATACCACATGCACGCACACATGCACACACACACACACACACACACACACACACTAAAAAGAAGAATTTATATAATTTTGTCTGGCAATATAGCTGAGGTGAGAAAAGCCCCATAAAAATTCTAAGAGAGGTTCATAACCAAAATGTGATATATCATAATTAGTATTATAGTAATTTTTTTTTGGTTTTTGGGTCACACCCGGCAGTGCTCAGGGGTTACTCCTGGCTCCATGCTCAGAAATTGCTCCTGGCAGGCACGGGGGACCATATGGGGCACCGGGATTCAAACCGATGACCTTTTGCATGAAAGGCAAACGTCTTACCTCCATGCTATCTCCTGGGTCCCGTATTATAGTAATTTGGAAATGCTAATAGTTAGCGCATTTAATTAAAATTCTATATCAATGTTGAATACAACACTTTTATTAACTCCTAAATAAGTATATAACCTAAATATTTGATAAAGAAACAAGTCAAAATGTTTTGTATACAATATATGGTATGGAAATTAAAGAAGTAATATTGAAGAGTTTGAAGTTCATAATATTTGCAGATTGACTTTGCTCTATTTTCAAATTTAATTTCTCAAGTTTTAATAGATTTGCCACATGGATAAATTCAATTAAGTTTACATTGCAAAAGCATGATTAATGATCAAGTATTTTATTACATTAAGCAGAATTTCACAACTACACTTAAAGGTATTTATGTAAACTAATATGGGTCATTGGATAAAAAATATAAATTTCTGGGCCTGGAGCAATAGTGCAACAGTAGGGTATTTGCCGTGCACATGGCTAACCCAGGATGGATCTGGGTCAATCCTCTGCACCCCATATGGTCCCCCAAGCTAGGAGCGATTTCTAAGCACATAGACAGGAATAACTGGCATGGCCCACTCAGGGAGTACAAACACCAAAAGGTGTACTGCACTCCTGAGAAGAAATTGTATTTGCCAGAAAAGCCCGCTTTGAGTAGTCAAAATCAGCTGACCTCTTTGCGTGGATTGTTTGAATATAATTTCATATTTCACTCTTTCCCTTTAAGAAAATCAGGCCTCAGTAAACTTTCTCCCTCAGACAAAGGAAGACAGTACCAGACTCCCGCCAAAGGCTCCCCCACTGACCAGTCTCTCTGACTTGGGATATCTTGGCGCCAAGGATGTTTTTCCTCAATAATTCAAATCTCAGGATGAAAGCAATTCTCAGTTTTCTACCCAAAACTCTAAAAACATTTTTCCTCTTCCCTGATAATTGCTAACTTACTCAAGGAATTTCTCACCTCCCGAGATAATTATCTAGCCTCCTCTTCCTTACGCAAAACAAATACAAATTCCTTTTATCTTCACTATCTGAATCTTTAATATGCAGAATTCAGCTAGTTTTCTTTATTGTGCTCCTCCATCCAAAACCTACCTTCTATTATTCCTATGAATATTACTCTGCATTCCAGAGTCACCTTATAAGTCACTCAGCTGAATAAATAAACTTGTCCTCGTCCTCGCTCCATCTGATGTGGATCCCCATGCAATTGCGTGTGGCATTTTTCTTTCTACATTAATATTCCGTTTTTCAGTCTCCTCGTCTCTCACTCTCTCCTGTGGAAAGGTCCTGAAACCCACGAAGCTATATTATTAGCTACAGACGCTGGACGTCGGTAGCAAGTAACCCCTGAGCATCACCAGGTGTAGTCCAAAAATCCAAAAAACCCAAAAATAAAAATTTCTATGTAAAAATTACACTAGAAATAGAAAACTATTTGAAATCTTATATACGCCTTGCCATATTTTGATTAATATCAATTTATTTTGCACAATTGAGCATTAAACTAAATAAAATAGGCAACTCAACTTTAGGAATATGAAAGTTTGCCTTTGCTACAATAATAATATGAATAAAGATGGTCATGATAGGCTAATAAGTTAGAAAGACAAGGTTTAGATTAAGTTATTCAAGTGCTGTATACAAAGGAAAAAATTGAGAAAGAAGACTTGGTCCAATTAAAACAAGCCCTTAGAATATGAACACAAAATAGTGCTACCTCAAGGGCAATGAGCAGAAAGATTTTTACATACAGTGATGGGGAGATATTAGCATTTGGTGATATGCATGATGTGGTAATACTGTTTAATATTCAGTAATAATGTATTTCTTAAACATGAATATTTATACTCTTATAAGTCAATACAATATATAAATGTTAGGATTATAATTAGGATAGCAATATGATTGCTTTTTATGGGATAACATGTTTTTTCAATAAAATAACATTTAATAACTAAAATATAATAGTTGTCATGCTATTGCCTCTCAAATATTTTCCTCATGATTCATATTGCCATAAATTACATAATAGGATACAAATGGATAATCTATTATATTCAACTCTGTTTTTATATTATCATCATTACATGTACTAGAGTCTAGGGTGCCTGGAGCATGAACATAAATATGTTATAGTGGAAGACTAATTTCTGTTCTGATGAAATGTATTCACTTACTTTCACAGAATTCAGAATCAGGCATATTTTTATCTTCAGCTTGGTTTCACAATCCTATCTACAGAAATATAAACCTGTTTTTCATGTAAACAGAAAGTTGTGAATTTCTGTGATTTCTTTCAAACACTCAGGCAGTATTATGGCTATTCATACCCACTTTTGTCTCAATTATTCAGGATAATAGAAAAAAGTACGGAATATTATTTCTCACATCAGATCTAGCTGACAGAATATACAATTAGTCTTGATTCATAGCATTTATTAAAATTTCCATTTAATTGCTAATTAGTCTGTATAGATTTGTAAATGTAGGAACTGACACTTGCATAATTTTTTTTACCTAATGCTCAACTCACCAGAGAGCATTGAAATTTCTGAAGAGTAAAATCACAGTGATTTTTCATTATGCCCAGTTGGTAGTCATGAAAATAATTATGTGTCACTATCACATTTATTTTCTTGTGTCAATCTTGTACTTTCCCTCCTCTTACCTCCAACATAACATGTGAAAAATGTCATAAAATAGCATTATCTAGAAGGCAAATTTTCTATTTTATGTAGCAGAAGTTCAAAATTTAAAGAAACTGTTACAAATGCTGCACTTTCACACAGCTAAGTCATAAGCAAAATTCTAACAGGTCCAATTTTACAGATTTTGCATTTTCACACAGCTAATTCTTAAACAAAATTCTAACAGGTTCAATTTTAAGATTGCTATTGCTTATAAATTAAGCATTATCTATTTTATCTTGTATATGTGTTAGTTGTACAGGATAACAAGACATATTTAGTGCATGTAAAAGTAGGTCACAGAGACTTCATGATTTTTTTTTAGATCTGGTCATCATGATTTGCAACACTATTGATAGGGTTCATGTCTACAATATTCTAATTTCAGCCTCTTCATCAGAGAGTTCACATTGTCCCACCATTGTCCTGTGGTCTTCCCCAAAACACCCTTTAGTCCACCTAGCCACTGAAGACATTTGGCATTCAGTCAGTTGAGTTATATACACCTGGTGCAAATTTAAAATATTTTATGAGTTCATGGAGAGTTTTCCCTTTCTATGAATGTCCCATTTTTATATTTTGAATATTTTGTTCTTATTTCCATATTGGTACAAGTTTGTGTTACTTTTCTATTACCCATTCTTAATTGTTTAGACCGCTGAACTGAAAGATGGAAGAAAGGGAGGTATTTTGAGTATAGATTAGTTAACCTGTGCTAGAAAAAATACAAAGTGGAGTAGAGAAATATCTAGGCATGTGATTGTTTGCTGTTGTTTCTTCATGTTTACTTTTTTCCTTATGCTGGGACTCAGAGTTCTTTTATATAAGGCATGTGATGCACTTGAATCACATCATCAGCTTCATCAGTTTGCAAAATGATTTTATGTTGACTATTGGTGGGTAAGCTTTTTAACATTAGCTGAGAGAAGAAGCTGAGAGAAGAGTTACTGAGACCATTAGGACAAACATTCAACAGTTAAGTTCAGAATAAGAAAAATAGGCTAATGAATTAGAGAAAAGCTATAGTAAACTATATAAAGAGATCAGAAAAACAGGTGTATTTCAATCCTAAAAAAGAAAGTTAGCTTTCTTATTGCATTTTTATTTCTATCTTTTCTTTTAAAAAGTTTATGTTATGTTCAGATTATTTATTTTCCTAATTACCTACTAGCAAGCTGTCTACCTAATTACATACCTAGCTACTTAGCTAACTTCATCTATCTATCTATCTATCTATCTATCTATCTATCTATCTATCTATCTATCTATCTATCTATCTATCTATCTACTCTCTCTATATATCAATCATCTATCTATCATTTACCTATCATCTTTCTATCTATAATCTAATATATCTATCCAATATCACCTATTTTAAGACCACAATCACTGTAAAGACTATTCCTGGATTCTAACCTAGGCTCTACATATGTCCCCCACTTAATCCTGCCAGGAGTAATCCTTGTGCTCAGAACCAGGAAGAAGTTCTGAGCACCATTTGATGTAACCCTCAAATAAAAAAATAAATAATAAATCAATTCACACATTTATATTGTTATATATACATATATAAATATATATTCATTATATATTCAATGCATATTGAATATATACTCTATATATTAAAAAATAAACCAATGCCAAATGGAAGGACAGTGAACATAAACAACTTTTGTTTGTTTTTGTTTCACAGCTACACCTGGCTCTGATCAGACCTTATACCTGTCATGTTCTAGGAATCATATCAGGTACCAGGAATTGAAGTCAGGTGGATCATGTGCAAGTTAAGTGTTTCACCTTCTGTACTATGGTTTTAATTCCCATAAGCACCTTATCTTATTTATTCAAATTGTTTCCTGAGAAAATTGTTTTAAGTTTCTTAAATATACTTTGAGTCTTTCTTAAGTGAGCTTCCAACCAGATTTCATGGAAGTGGACCAGAAATATGTTTTCTTTTTCTATTTTTTAAAGGCAGGGGTTAAAGTAGAATTTCTAAATTAATTCCTAAAGAGACTATATTCACCACAGCTCAGTAAACATGACAACTGCTGTCTGGAGCAAAGATTCATTTTGGTTTTTCTCTGGTTTTCTTTACCAGTTGGAACGCAAAGCAACACTGCTCTGCTGTATTTCAGTCATTCGTATCATAAAATATCACTCTGTTGACATGTCTTAATTATTCCAGCTATCTCTTTCTGTTAGATTAATGGTTGCCAATTATTATTCCTCTATCCTGCTCTGCTATTGTGTACACATTTTCTAATGCTGTTCATTACATCAGTGAGTATGTATAATTATGCTTGTATGTTATCCATCACTTTTTCTAAGGAGAATGAACAATGGAAGACCTAGAATATGTATGAGTGTATATGTGTGTGAAAGAGACAGAAAAAACATAAAGAGAAGCCATCTTGAATAAATATAAAATACATGTTATCTAACTACTACATGTATATTTATAAGATATGATTTATATTTCCCTTTACATAAATATAATAAAACAAATATGTATAGAAATCTGTAAAATAACATTACGGAAAACATATAATCTGACCATGAAAAGTGAGTATAATCATAAAAATTAAGTATTCCATGAAACTGCTGATTAAACTAAATTGATTTTTATTGAACCACCATGAAATACATAGTTAAAAAGTTGCTCATTGTTGAGTTTTATACTATATTCCACCAACCATCCCTTCACCAATACATATTTCCCACCAAGTCCCCTGTTTTACCCTGCCCCATCCCATCCTGCCTCTCTAGTAAGAATTTTTATTATCTCTCTCTCTCTTCTGTTCTCTCTCTTTTAGTGCTTCTTATGTATCTATCATGCATACTTCGTATATTCCCTAAACACACAAACACGTATACACAGACATGTATATATGTAATTCTATATCTAAACAACTTTTAGTAATTGGACCCTTTTTAAACCTATATAGTCACAGCTTATACCATAAGACCAGAATAATAATTATTTTCGGCTAATTATCTTTAAACAATATAAATAAAATTTGCATATTTTGTTTTAGGTCACACCTAACTATGCTCAGTCCTAACTCCTGGTTTTAAACTAAGAAATCCTGGTGATAGAGAGGTGATCACATATGGGTGCCAGGGATTAAAATAAAGTCAGAGATATGCAAGCACCTCTCTAATGTTCTTTTTATTCAAATCCAGAAATAAATTTGTGGATAAATTTATTGAGTTAAGCAGCATTTTATGTATCCACTACTCACCATACTGTTCCATGAACAGTTAATTAAAAAAATTAGAAACACTTCCTCAAACAATAGAAGTTCTGGATTATAACAATAATAAATGCATATCAGTGTATAAATCTATAAAGCATATGTAGCATATCTAATACATAATAAAACCTCATTGCAAAAATATGTAATACAGTTTATGTATATGAGTAATTTGGCACAGCTCTGTGTTTAAATTTTCTCTGAATATCTAAAATCTATTATTGTAATTATATCATCCTGGATATTATAAACACCTTAAAATGATCCATTTGGGAGAAATGCATGGCACAGGAAAATAGCATAGAGACATAGCACAGTGAATAGAGCACTTACCTTACATAAAACAAACATAATTTTTATCCCTGGCATCCCATATGGTCCACTGAGCAACTCCAGGATTAACTTCAAAGTACAGAAAATTTCAAAGTACAGAACCCCTGAGTTTTGCCAGGTGTGGTCTCCAAATCAAAACAAATAATTAAATAAAATAAATGGAATGGTTTCTTTGTAACAATTATGCCACTAAATATCAACACATAAACCAATTATAAAATAAATTTCTTATTTAAAAATATCTGGTACTATCTAAAAGGTACTTTAACATTCATCTATAATGTTACATTTACTGATGCATAACACATGTTTTCTTTACATAAAAGATATGCAAAACAGGTAGTATATAGGGCACTATCCCTAGCAATGAGTTTCAAGTAATAAAACCAAGGTATCATTTTAAAATGTTATTCTGACACCATTTCAAAAATAGCAACCAAATATGAAGGAGAGATTTTCTTTGACGATAAGATTGAGACTGAGAATAGTGCCACTTAACTCTCAGGATAGACCTCTCAAAAGAAAGAAACTTCAGAAAGATCAAAAGTCCCTAAGAATTGTAAGACCACAAAAAGTTTAAAGTTCTTCTGCTTGTTAATACCATTGCAACACTATCAATATATGCATCAACCCCCACCCACAGTGGTCAATTCAGGAAAAAATAATTTTTAAATCAACTTTGCAGGCTGAGTAGATACCCATTCTGTGCTCACTCATATATCAACATATTGTGTATTGTTCCTTCCCTTAATTCCATGGGCTTTTTCCACCTAGAGAAACTAGTGTTCTCTCTTTTACTTGTTTTGCATTCTCCCTTTCTCCCTCCTTTATTAAATTTTCTACCAAAAAAAAAAAAGATTTTGGTTCAATGTTCATTTCCTTTTGAAATTATTTCTCAGAGATCAATGGATCAGGCTTGAAAAGGAATTGCTCTTTATTGAATAGAAAAGTCAGTCATGGTACATACTCAGGGCTTTTAGGTTGTTTTCTTTCTCTCAGATCAGAGTATAGAGCCAGTGATGTATAAACAGGTTTTATTTGAATGTCCTGAGAAAGAGGAGAAAGAAGTCAAGAAAGAGAGGGTAACCAGTCAATAAAGAAAGCAAGCATCTCCAAAAGTAGAGAGATCCCCAATAAGCAGCCCAGCAAGAAAGTAAGAGATTCTTCATCTCAAGAGGGGGCATAGATTAGGGCAAGACAGTATAAGACACCATGTACCCAGACAATACATGCATATCACTCTTTTGTTACAATCTAATTTTTAGTTGTGTTTATTTTTCTCCCTAACTTGCCTCAATTGGGGCTTTCTACCTATGCTAGAGACCAGTTGCTAGGGTAGTTGAAGGAGGAAAGATTGGGAGTAAAGTAGTTGATGATCTTCTTTGATATGTGTTTCTGACCTTTGTTCTTGCTGGGGCTTCTTCCTATGGGGGTCCAGTCTTCTCTGGGTCTGCAATGATATCTGGTGAGACTCCTTGACTGTTCCATATCTTCTCTTGGTTTTATTACATCTCAAGAATTCTTTGCAGGGGTGGAGTGGGGTGGCGTGGGGTGTTGGGGTGGCTTTCCTGGATGCCTGCCACCTCATATTAACTGAAAAAATGAGTAACTAAAACGCTGGTATTAGATGCATCTTTAAATTGGTTAGCTAACACATAATAGGACTGGGAGGTCAATTAGCAAGATTACTAATGGCAAAGTAAAAGAGGTTATGCAGATTAAGCTCTGCTTTCCCCCATTAATCAGATCTTTCTTAAGGACTCCCTAAAGGGATATGTTTAAATATAAATATCTCTTTCAGAAGTGACCTTTGCCTGCCTAGTGGTCTCTCTCTCTCTCTCTCTCTCTCTCTCTCTCTCTCTCTCTCTCTGCCTCTCTCCAAAAATGTAGATCTTTCCAAAAACCTACCATTAACCTGGCAATTTTAAGCATTCTTACAAATAAAAATTATCATTTTACTGAAAGATTACTTGATAACTATTAAGTGTAAGTCAATTGTTTATTCTTATATGTTACTTCTTTTTTTAAGAAACAGGTAGTATAAAGACTAACATGAAGATTGATCAAGTTGGTCACAGATTAAGAATTGTTAAACAAAAAATATAAAGAAAAAATATTAAACATAATGTGGTTATTAAATATGTTGATGATTTCTGTTTGAAGGTATTAGAAAAATAGAAACAGCAATAAGGGGCCCAGGAGATAGCATGGAGGTAAGGTGTTTGCCTTTCATGCAAAAGGTCATCGGTTTGAATTCCGGTGCCCCATATGGTCCCCCATGCCTGCCAGGAGCAATTTCTGAGCATGGAGCCAGGAGTAACCCCTGAGCACTGCCAGGTGTGACCCAAAAGCCAAAAAAAAAAAAAAAAAAAAAAAAAAAAAAAAAAAAAAAAAAAAAAGAAACAGCAAAAAACAGCAAAAAAAATCTAATTCTAAAATACGTAAGAGATATTTCTTAATTCAAGAAAATATATTAGTTTTCTCCACATTGTTTTTATTAATAAATAATATGCTAATACTTATTTTTCCATAGTTTCATGTGGCCTACAAACTTATAATAAATATAAAAAATTGCATAGAATTATTTTCATATTATTGATCGAAGATGTATATTTTCTCCAAATTATGTCATTTACATATTAAATGCCAATAATTTCTAGAATAAAATTTTATTAAAAAGTTAATCTATGTATTGAATATAATGTAGATTCTAACCATGTGTTGAAAATAAATTATAAGTTGATTTAACATCATAGACTACATAAATGAAATTTGGGTCATATTGCTAAAGGCAAGTCATTCTTAAAATGGGTCTTTTCCTCATTTAACTTAATGGAAAAGATTATGGCCTTTCTACTTTCCAGGTGTGATTTGATGCCTTCAGATATCTTTCTCGTCACATCCCAATTAAACTAAATTAAATTGTTCCTATGGATACAATTAACTCATTTGCTTTATAGCTAGACATTCAGTATTATCTAGGCAGACTAAGAATAACAGGTTCTTTGCTCTTCTGCCTGAATTTTCTTTATTTCCCAAATGTTAATCTTAGTGAGCTTGAGTAGGCATTTGTTTCCTGAGGAAAAGTTTGTCAAGCAAGTTTAGCAAGTAAGTGCCCTTGCGGAGCTTGAAACGGAGCATGAAAGATTAAATGGTTAAACATTAACGGATTTTGTTCTACAACACGAATATAAGGAAAGGTAAAGCAATACAAATAAGTAAAAAAGGTGATGGCTTAATTTGATGCAATTTCCTCCTCAAGATAAAAACCCATCATATGGAAACTTCTTTAACTAGCATCAAATGCAAATCAGTACTAAGCAGCCCCAGGAAGTGCTGCTAAGTCCTGAACTCAAGAACCACTACCAAAAAGACCACCTGGGAGATAGGAAGTAATAATGTAAGTGAAAGAGGGTTTATCCAGCAAATGGCATTCCAACATCTCCTAAGAATTGAATGCCCCCAAAATGACTCCTATGGCAAAATTAAAGGGTATGTAGGATTCAGTATTGGGGATCCTCTCCTCTGGGTAATATTGGTCTTTAGTACAAAATTGGGGTAGAATTGGTTGTAATTCAAATGTAACATCAGACAGACAACTGGGTATGCTACAGCTCCTTGACCTAAAGTAAGGTGTTATCTTGCTATCTGACTATTGCTGCAGACCAAGAATGCGGTTGTCATCTGTCTCTCTATCAGTTTCTGTTTAGCCTTATATGGATATATTTCTGGGCATTTACTCCTAGGGACTGGTTCCAAGAACTGGCTGTTCTTCTGAATCTAGTCTTTCTACCTTAAAATTACTTCCTGTCATGGCTGTACTTAGGTTCACAACAAACCAGGTTTACAGTAGTTAACTTCTTCAAGCAAGCAAAGTACAGAATTCAAAGCAATGTTATCTCTAAAGGCACACCCACAGTCTAACCTCCCCATTTATGTTAAAGTTATCTGAATCTTAGGTCCTAACATAAAGTTAATTCTAAATTATAAATGTAACAGTACATATTCATGTTTCTCTGTGTTATTAGAGTAAGATGACTAATATTCACACTATTGTGAAAAACATTAGATCAGATCTTATTATGTAATAGCATGCATTTTTACTTTTCTTCTCCGAATCCCCATTGTAGTGAACCTGTATCACTTTATTATAAAACATGGTAAGTGAAATGAGGAGGGACTTGAACCCAGAAAATATCTGGGTCCTAGATGTGGAATGGTCAAAGAATTTGCTAGGAGCAAAATGTTTTAGACAGAGAAAAATCAGATTATTGAAAGAGAAGACACTGCTCAGACAGACTCAACAGTTGTCTTCAAAGATATTCCAATATAGCATCTGTTGGAGACATTTTCTGGGATGGTTTTGATTAAAAATTTCTGCTTCTACATGTTAATAAGTCCTGGGAGGAGGGGAACAGGAGATATTGCCTAATTGGAAGGAGATAACCTATAATATATAAAATATTCTAGACCAATAATATGAAAAGGATCAGAAAAATTTAATAATTTGAATCAGCAGTGAGATGCTCAAGTTCAATTATATGTATATAATAAAGAGTATATAAGACAATGTAATCTATCCAAAGAAGAATGTAATTTGGTAAATTCTTGGAATTTAAATGGTAAAGTCATAAATTATATGTCAGTCTAAGAAACATAGGGCAAAATAGAACAGTGGTGAAGCTTTTAGAATCTCCTCCTAGGCATAGCTGAGTATCTTCTCATGGAGAGGCTCAGCTGCAGAACTTTGGAAAGGTGCGTAAGCTAGCCTTGACCATTTCAATAA
>PVKC010035351.1:0-13483 GCA_004027635.1 Crocidura indochinensis | reverse complement strand
TGCCTGCGCTAACCTAGGACAGCCCGAGGTTCGATCCCCCGGTTCCCCATATGGTCCCCCGTGCCTGCCAGGAGCGACTTCTGAGCGAATAGCCAGGAGTAACCCCTGAGTCTGAGTGTCACCAGGTGTGGCCCAAAAACCAAAAAAAAAAAAAAAAAATCAAAAGGCCCAGGGATACCTCAATGGTCAAAAACAAACAAAACAAGCAAGTTTAGTCCCCAGCACCCCTCACACCCACCTCCCAGGTGTGATCACATGTCACTGCTTTAGGACCCTTGGCTTCACACAACAATGATCCCTAGTAAGCTCCACAGACAAATGTACAAACAGCAACCACAACAAAAAGGGAAAGAGAATTACAGAAGCAAACACCACAGTCATCAAGCAGTAGAGGCAGGTAAACTAATAGCAAAGAGATCTGGGGGCCAGAGAGATAGCATGGAGGTAGGGCATTTGCCTTGCATGAAGGAGGATGGTGGTTCGAATCTTGGTATCCCATATGGTCCCCCAAGCCTTCCAGGAGCAGTTTCTGAGCAGTAAGCCAGGTGTCACCCCTGAGTGCTGCCAGGTGTAACCCAAAAACTAAAAAAAAAAAAAAAAAGAAAAAGAAAAAGAGATCTGAAAGACACTGATGGACACACTGATCAACTTGGCAAAGGTAGCAGAACAGAAAAAATCGATTTCTCAATAAAGGGTACTTATGCAAAAACAAAACTAAAAACTAAAATAAATTCTTTTTTTTTTTTTTCCGGTCTTTGAGTCACACCCGGCATCGCTCTCTCAGGGGTTACTCCTGGCTCTATGCTAAGAAATCGCTCCTGGCAGGCTCGGGAGACCATATGGGACGCCGGAATTTGAACCGATGACCTTCTGTATGAAAGGCAAACGCCTTACCCTCCATGCTATCTCTCCAGCCCCTAAAATAAATTCTAATACAGATATTTATACTTCCACAAAACTAACTCAAAATAGATTTTCATCTTGGGGCCAGAGAGAAAGTTCACAGGAGAAGCGCTGGATATGCATGCTGCTGTCCCAGGTTTCATCTCAGCACTGAGTATAGTAGGTTGATGTCCATCACAATCTTTGGCACCAGGGGGGAAAAAACAACAGAATTACAGTCCTAAAAGTATAATACAAAACCATAAAACTCTTATCAGATGGGATAGCAGGGAAACCAGAGTGATCTAGGGTTGACAATGGCTATTTAGCTATGACAAGAAAAGCACAATGCATGAAAGAAAGAATCAGTAAATTGGACTTTAAAACACAAAATTTCTTCTTGGTGAGAAAATAAAAAGACAGGTGAAACTGAGAGAAAACAGATTAAAAACCTGTGTCTGATAAAGAACCACTGTTATCCAGAATATACAAAAAATTCTTAAGACTCAACTAGAAGAAAAGCACTCCTACATTTGAAAAACAGATAAAATTTCTGAAGAGATGATTTCCTAACGAAGACATGATAAGGGAGTCTCCTAAAATGCTGCTCAGCACCTTTTTGTAGGAAAAGTGGCAGGTCCCCCCTGGTGAAGTGATATGGAGTGTCTAGGTAGCTACTGCATGGCGGACAGTGGAAATGGTGCTAGCTCTGTCACAGAGAGAGAAATCTGCTATATTCTCAAGAATGTCACTTGCTCAGGCAGAGCAGAAAAGTTGATTAGAGAAGGCAATTCCTCATATATGGGGATCATTAGAGGTGAAATATGTCAAAGAAAGAGGGTCCTTAAAGATTTCTGGAGACTGTTTTTCTCTCTTTCTGTGCGCAGTGCCAGGGAGTGATCCAAGGGCCTCACACATACCAAGCAAACTCTGCCACTAAACCCCCTCCCAGGTCTTAGGCCTTCCCAGGGCTGACAGTTTGGGGAGCTTAATGAACTGCTTCTTGGAATCTGGCCCACTCTAGGCAGACTGATCAAATTCACTTTGTTGCTCTGCAGAGATGACTCAAAGGGCTGGTGTAGGAGAGGCGAGGGCAGTGGAGCTTCCTTGCATGTTCAGAGTCCTAGGTTTAAACCACATGTTCAGAGTCCTAGGTTTAAACCACATGTTCAGAGTCCTAGGTTTTAAACCCCCCAGATATAGCTCCTTAACAAAAAATAAATTTGTTTTACCTAAGTCTCCATCAACTCTTCAGCATTTGAAATTCTTTTCTTTCTTTTTCTTTTCTTTTCTTTTTTCTTTTTTTTTTTCCTTTGGTTTTTGGGTCACACACGATGACACTCAGGAGTTACTCATGGTTATGTGCTCAGAAATCACTCCTGGCTTGGGGGACCATATGGGACACTGGGGGATCAAACCTGGGTCCATCTTGGGTCAGCGGCATAAAAGGCAAACACACTACAGCTGTGCCATTGCTCCAGCCCCATCCATTTGAAATTCTTATGAGCAGCACCAAAATCCCATTCGGCAAGAGTGATATTTCTATCTCTTTTTTGTGGGGAGAGGGGCGAGGGGATCACACCTGACTTTGCACTTAGGAATTACTCCTGGCAATGCTCCAGGGAGCCAGAGATTGATTGAACCTGGGTCTGCCATGTGTAAGGCAAATGCCCTACCCACTGTACTATCACTCTGGCCCTCCATTTCTTATTCTTGAAAATGTACAAGATCTTCCTTTTTTTTAATTTAGTATTTAAGAAAAAAAAAACATTCTCTTGATGCTCACCTTACATTTGTCTGGAAAGGGTGCTTCAACGCTGACCTTGGGAGGAAGGAGATGAATCCTAAAGTCACCAGGTACAGACCCAGGAGAGTGAGAAATCATCTGAAAAGGTTTAGACAAGATCAAAATATTCATTTCCTCTCAAAACTAATAGCCCAGGAGGCCAGGAGGAAAACTGGAAGATTCACTTCATGTAAGCCTTCAAGAGGTTAAGTAAGGCAACGAAGGGGGCACCAAATGCTGAGTAGATAGATACAAGCAACACAGAGAACTGAGGTAGGGGCATGTAATTGGCTCTATGGGGCAGGGTGGTGGGAAGGCTGTGGTGAGACATTCTGAGAAAGTGAATAAATGATGCTCTGTGGGCTTCCAGACGAGTTCTAATAGCAGGTAATTAAACATGAAACATGAGTATCTTTTTGGCCAAATTTGTGCCCAAGGAAAAATGCCCAAAGATGGATTTAGGACAGTGGTTCTCAAACTGGAACCAGCATTAGATTATGCCACATGGCTGCTGAGTTTCTGAGTCTGTGTATGAGGAATGGGGCCTGAGAACTGACATTTCTCTCTAATCTGGAGCTGAGGTGCCACTGCTGGTCTAAGAAACTTAAACAATTCTCTTGGTTTATTGGGGGGGGGTGTCGATTGGCTTTTTAACCTGACACACTTCCTACCTCACAGATGAGGGCATTTTCATTTTGTGCAGATATATCAGAATTAAAAACCATAGTGTGGGAAAAAGTAAAATAAAATACCTTTTCCAGCTCTGCAGAAGCTATTTCTTGCTTATGACTTTAAAAATGGAAGAAATACAAAGTGAAAAAGAATGATGGGTAGAATTACATAAAAATATAAGACCATGAATAATGAAATTCCCCAAGACCCAAAAAAAGGAGAAAAGAATAGAATAAGAAAAACATTTGCTATGAATATGGTGGCATATTTAAAGTTTAATGTCTAAAATACACTGAGTCATTCAAAATTGGTTCCCAGTGGGGACATTGTTGGGATAGACAGTTCCTAAGCAGAAAAGCCAACATAAGCCAACATTTGGAACATTAACACTCAAAGGTACTTAAAGAAATTCAAATGAAAACAATTAGAAGCAGCCATTTAACACACAGCAGAGAGAGAAGTATAAAAATGAATGATAAAATTCAATACCAGTGAGACCGTTGTGAAATGGTTATTGTTCAAAGTGTAAACCAGTTGTTGCCTTTTTTAGGAAGAGCCATAAGATAATCATAGCAGAAAATGCATCCCAGATAAGTAATTCATAAAAACAGACTATAATTATATTTAGAACAGGACTTTTTTTATAATAGCTAAAAAGAAATTGCTAGCACTGCTAAGAGTAGGGAAATGGTAAAGTAAATGACATTATATTAGCCAAATAATCCTGTAAAGACAAAAAAAACCAAACCATCGAAACTGAACACTAAGGGGAAATGTGTCAAACATGGGATCTAGAAACAAGGGCCTGACCTTGAATGACCTTGGGCAAAGGAATCAAATTCTATTATTGTTTTCATAGTTCAATGCTCTAGCAGTGGTACTCAAACTACAGCCCACTAGTCACATATTGTATTTGTTCCCGTTTTGTTTCTTCGCTTCAAAATAAGATATATGCAGTGTGCATAGGAATTTGTTCAGTTATTGTTTTTACTATAGTTTGGCCCTCCAATGGTCTGAGAAACAACAAACTGGCCCCCTGTTTAAAAAGTTTGAGGACTCCTGCTCTAAGGTAACAGTTCTCAATGATCTGGGCCCATTATCAAAATTAAGGATAGTACCTTAGAGGTAAGGCATCTGTCTTGCATGCAGCTGATGGCATATGATCCCCCAAGCACTGGCAGGAATCACTCTAAGGAGTAAGTCAGGAAAAGGCCTCAAACACTGCTGGGTGTGGCCCAATTACCCCGTTCTCATTGACATTTTGGTGATCAGAACATATAGTCTTCCTACAGGTGATATGTGCCTATTCTATTTTGATTCCATTTTAATTTTTCTTACTAATAAACATGATCATTTAGTAATATAATTAAATGTTACATATTTGACGGCAAAAGGCAGAAATGAGACATTCAGTGTTTTGGCTAACAACTACTGCTACAGAACATGTTCCTCTGCTCAGCACTGCAAGTCATGGTGGCACCATCCCCTCATACCATGTATAGAAAACTACAACACTCCCTGGTCAGGAGGTGATCCTGCATCTCAGGCAAGCACCACACAGAGACAGGCCCACTTCTGGGAGGGAATGGTCACTGTCCCACAGCCCCAAAGACATCCATCTTAGGTCCTGTGAAGCAATGCTGGGTCATGAAAAGACCTGGAGGGCCGGAACATAGGATCAGAACAGACAACTACACAGCTATCAGACCTGAACTCATTACTCAGAGAATCCTTGAAAACCTTATGGTTACCTCTGTGGGTGCCTTTTTTAAACTGTAGGAATAGTCAAAGGGGCTAAAATATCTTTCCCACACCCACAAACTACGCAGCTCTTAAATGAACCAAATTAAAGCCATATTCACTAAGAAAGGGGCGGCTAGCTAGCCATGAGGCTTCCCCAAATGTCATCCACCAAGACATAAAAACCAGCCTGTTCTCTTGGCTCTACCTACCTCTCCCAAATCACCTGTATGTGCACATGTGCCAGGCACATGTGTCAGCAAACCGGCCACTCTGGCATGTGGAACAGAGTACTGTGGGGCATGTTGGGGGAAAATTTGTGCCAAGTGTCCAGGTTTACTTTCCAAAGGTTGGGATGGGAAGCAGAGAAGAACCCTGGGGAGGTTGAGAGGAGAAAGATAAGCTAAGTTCTGGCCATTTACTAAGCTGAAGCAGCTGAGGCAAAGCCTGCCTGCCCTGCTCACTCAAAGGGCAACCCACCTCACTGAGGTTTCCTGTTTTCATCTCTAAGTCATACACAGTGTTCATTTTCCTGCTCTATAATAAAATATTGCAGAAGGGCTGATCTAGCTAAATGCCGGCTGGGAACTGCAGCCAAGGAGAAAGGAACTTAGCCACGGAGCTGCCTTTTGCTACTGGCCACTGTGCATGCCCACCCTGTTTGCCTAAGATTGGATCTGTGTGCCTAACTGCTGTGAGCAGGCATGGCTGGAAATGAGACAGGCCAGGGGTTGGTGCGAGGCAAGTGGTAGAGAAGCATAAAAAAAATAAGACTCAATTTGCATGGGACAGGCCAGGAGACCACCACTTTACAGTTTCTTAGCACACTCAGGGCAGTAAATTTGGTTGTCGTAGAACACAAAGTGCTTGTTGGCCAGGTTCTCAGAGCATGTTTTGCATTGGAAGCAGTAGTCGTGCCAGGATTGCCCTTCATAGGCCACCACACTGGAGCCTTTGCCGAAGCCCGTGATGGGGTTCTTGCAGCCCGCACACTTCTTGGCCACGACGTTCTTGTAGCAATCCACACAGTAGAAGTTTTCCTCCACGGTGGTGAAGCGCTCCCCGGCCAGCTGTTTGGAGCAATTCGAGCACACGAAGCATTCTGCATGCCATGGTTGGTCCTGGTAAGTGACTCCTCCGGACGTGATGATCTTCTTGCACTTCACACAGTGCTTGGCAAACTTGGCCTCATGGCAAGACACACAGTAGTACTGGTCGTCTCTGGGGAAGAAGCTGCCAAGGCCAATGACCTGCTTGCAGCTGCTGCAGATGAAGCAGTCCTTGTGCCACACGATGCCGTTGTACTCCACACTCTCGTCCCCCGCCACAATCGGATGGAAGCAGCCCTTGCACAGGGTGTTGTCCAGCAGTGTACACTTGTTGCATAAGATCTTGTTCTCCTTGACTGCGAATGTGTCTTCACTCACGGGCTGGCTGCACAGGGAGCAACAGAAGCAGGTGTCATGCCAGTAGCGATTCTGATAGTGTACCTCCTTGGAGTCCACACAAATGGGCTTCTGGCATTCCTCACAGATGTTGGCTCCAAATTGGTCGAAACACGGCACACAGCAGTTCTGCCCATCCTTCTGTACGTACTTCTTGCCCTGCAAGGACTCCTTGCAATAGAGGCACTTGTATTTGTCAGCCATGGGGCCTTCCTTGTGGCAGAAGGACTTGGTTCCTCTGGGCTGGGTTTCCCCCAAAAACTTACTGGTCAGTCTGGGCAGTGTCTCCTTTCAAGGAGCCAGAGGGTCCAGAGAGATTCATGCCTGAGAGCAAAAGAGTGGCTTTTAGTAGAAAGAGCTAGTCAGCACCAAGTGATGGGCACCGTTAGGTGAAAAGTCCTCAGTCAAGTTTAAGTTCAAGGTCCAGTGTGACCTTGTGCGTGGCAGGCTTCAAAGTTGTTGTCCCCAAAGGCAGATTTGTTTCCAGTCAGTCTCTACCAACTGCCAACCCAAGAACCCTGGGAGTCACACAGTCCAGACAGAAGGGACAGGAACAGAATGATGGGATCACGAGTCTAGCAAGCTGATCTGAGAGTACAGGCAGGCTGAGCTTCTGCTGGGTGCAAGGTGAATGGGATGGAAATGGTCACAGCAGGATACAGTTGTCAGCAATGTTCCATAGGCTTGTGGCCAGGAGTGCCAGCTCTTGGCCCTGCTACCTCCACACAGACAACCAAAGACCAGGAACCAACCGGGGGTACAGGTAACAGAGATTATTTTTTCTTATATCACTATGGGATTAGCTTACTTCTCAGATGGTGTGAACGGTTAGCCTCAGCCTCACTTCAGCTGTTTCTTCGCTCCCATAGCTCAAACCCCGGAAGGCAGGTGACAGAGTGGATATAAACTTATACCAGCAGGTGCCGGTGTCTCTACTGGTCTTGCCCTGCCATGACAGAACTGCAGGTGTCTTGGTCTTTAGTGGTGGCTCATCCTGTCTCTGGTCCTGGCAGGGACTGTGGCACTCTGCCCCAGTTCAGCTGCACTAGACTGAAGTGTTGAGCACCTTACATGACTCAAACACTCTTTTATGACTCAATCACCTCAACAGTGAGGCTTCTGGCGGGGGTGGGGCAGTCCTTCAGCAGAGTGTCCTGGTGTTAGTCTTAGACACTGAAAAAGAAAGTTGCCTCTTAATTAGGCAGATCTCATGACACACACACACACACACACACACACACACACACACACACACAGCCATGGTACAAACACATAAGCCTCCTCTTTGAATGATTAAGTTACGCAGTAGAGGCTAGGAAAGACATGGGCAACACACCAGGTACTGATGCCATATCTGGAGATATGGGTCCTACTGCCAATATGGGGGGCTAGATGGCTTTTGGGTACCCACTGTTTAGTCCACTGCTTTTGCCAGGCTTGTCCATCAAACCTTCAGTTTTGTCCTCTAAGTTGTAAGGAATATGCCCTATATTATACACTGCCTTCGCTCTCTCTAATGTTGGTATGTCTATATATAGTAAGCAAAAGAATAAATAAGTATATTATTCCCACTACTATAGAAAAAATAGTTAAAATTAGAAAAGATTTTAGTTTTTGTTTTTGGGCTACACCCAATGATCTTAGAATTTACTCCTGGTTATGCACTCAGAAATTGCCCTTGACTTGGGGGACCATATGAGACTCTGGGGTCCTAACCACAGTCTGTCCTAGGTTAGTGTGGGAAAGGCAGATGCCTTACCACTGCACCACCACTCTGGCCCAAGATAAATATTTTTTTAAGATAGATGTGAGGGGCTAGGCGAGAGCTCAATGGGCTGAGCACATTTCACAGGCAGGAAACCGGCTTCAATTCCCAATACAATGCTGGGGGCAACTTCAATCCAAGAACAAAGTTAGATGCAAGTCTTGAAACTATTGGGGTACCATCGAAAAATACAAATACATAGATGTATTATAGTGAAATTTTGTCTTTTTTTTTTTCAAATAAACTATTGAAGGCCAGAGCAATAGTATAGTGGATAGGGTGTTTGCCTTGTACAAGGTGACTCAGGCTCAATCTTCAGCACCACGTATGGTCCCTAAAATCCCACCAGGAGTGATTGCTGAGCACAGAGCCAGCAGTAAATCCTGAGCTATGTTGGGTGTAGCACAAAAAAATAAATAAATAAATAAAACTCAAAAATAAATGAATAAACAAAAAATTTGGAGAAGACTTGGGGACAACACCTAGTGGTGGTCAGGGATTACTCGTAGCTCTGTGCTCAGAAATATCTCCTGGTGGGCTCTGGGGGACCATATGGAATGCCAAGGATCTAACCTGGTTCAACCACATGCAAGGCAATGTGGTTACCCTATCTGCAGTGCTATTACTCCAGCTCAAATAAACATAAATTGTTGAAATATTAAAAAACATTGAATAAAATGATAAATAGCAAGGAGGGTGAGAACTAAAACTGGGCCTGTGGATTTGAATGTGTCCATTATGATGTCACTCATGCCTGACAGCTCGACTCATTACAGCCCAGGGCAGGAACCATCCCTAGGTGATAACATACATGGGCAGTCATTGGAGAGAAGGGAGGAGGACCCAGCAGCATTGAAGGGAGAGGCAGTCAAGGTATCTATGAAGCTGGTGGAATCTTTCATACAGAGACCAAATACCCAGAATTCTCTGACATTCAGACAGACACTGACTTTGAAAGGAAAGAAGTTCTCACCAGGAAAGAGAAGAAGGACCCAGATCTCTAGTCTTTCCTTTCAGCTGAGCAGCGCCAGCTTCCATGCTATCCTACACTGTCATTCAAGTCTGTCATAGGCACATATCTTTTGAAACTTACTGTGATGCCAGGTCAGCTCCGACTTGTGAAGCCATGTGTAGACATCCTTGGTCAGGAGGTTGTTCCACCCCATAGTTGAGACCTGTTTAAGTTTCAAATACTCTTAGTGTTTTATAACACCTGTACAATTTACTTCCTCCCTCCCCTGAGTCTCCATTCCCAAAGCCTAATCTCAGTTAAATTCTACTCACCAAGAGTAGCCCAATGGGAAAGAGTAGCAGTTTTAGGGACTTTGGTAGCACAAAACCTCAGATCTTAGTGCAGAACCGCAATAAAAGCTGAATTCAGAGCTTAAATAAAAGGCTGTATGCATGTGTGTGTGAATGTGTGTATATGTGAGTGTGTGTATTTATAAATATGTGTATTTATATGTATGTACGTTTGAGTGCATACGTATGAGTGTGTGAATATATGTTTGAATAAGTGTGTGTGTGTGTGTGTGTGTGTGTGTGTGTGTGTGTGTGTGTGTGCTCGCGCGCGCATGCGTGAGTCTCTCTGATCTCAGCTAAACTTGATAAATGCTCTCTCAGGGACCCCAAGGGTTGAGATCAAACAACTCAAAGGTCTCCACAGGCTCCACACACATAGTGCCCAGAAATTTTGGGGAGCTACCTGGTCTGCTAACAAGAAACAAAGGGAGAGGAAAAAGAGATGGAGGTGGGGGAACACAATAAGTATGTACTGACCTTGAGCCCTTTCACAGACAACGTCTCCCCTTCCCCTCTTCAGAGCAGGGCCCTGGGTCTGGCCCTGGTTCATGACACATTGGCCCTTATCTTGCCCTTGACTTCAGGGCCTGCAAATGCTGTTTTAAATATGCCAGTGGTTCTGGTCAGAACAAAGGTTCCCATCAGCTCTAGAATAACTCGATCAACGAAGAAGGTGAACCATCCAACAAGGGACCACGGTGGCTAATCAACCTGCTTTAGTTCCTCTTTTCTCTGGGAGAAGCCTGTGAAGAGTGATGGGGCTCAGGCAACTGGAAGCTGAAGTCCCTGGCTTTGGGGTCAAGGCTAAAATAGGCGACAAAGAGTGGAGTTTCTTCCCTTCCCTGTTTCCTCCACACAGAATAAGGAAGGAGGTGACTAGGAGCCCATCTGGCAGAGAAAGAAATGAAGGCGCACTAAATGGAACCTGTAGTCTTCAGCAATAAACTGGGAGGTGTTCGTGGCTCCAGATGCTCAAGCCAAGACTGGCCTGCTCTGGAACTGCTGTCCACAAATTGCTTCTCTCAGTTGCCTCCTCCCTCTGCCCCAACTCCCAAAGTTGCTCTGAAGGGGGGGTTTCAGGAAGCACAGTTAGAGGCAGGCCTTGTTTTGGTGTCCCCCAGGATTTTTGAGGCAAGGGGAATGGGGGGGGGTGATTTGCTCTGGTCTCTCCCTCAGCAACTGTGCCTTTTGGAACTTTAACATGGGTTGTCTTAGAGTTTCTATTTCCTTTCCTTGAAGCCTCATCCCATTCCTGACTGAGTCCACCTGTCTCTCCACTCCAACACCACAGAAAATAAAGACATTTTTGTTTGAGGAAACAGACCCTCACAGCCCTTACCTGGGGCTTCCTGACAGTACCCCAGGTGTCCTTTTCTCTCTTTCACACAGCTCCTGTGCTTAAATGGAAGTTGACACCTTAGGAGCATCACAGGAAAACCAGTGACTGATCTCAGGCAATGTGAAACACTGCCTGTCCCCTAATTAGAATGGGATCAAATTAGGGACAATCAAAGACAAAAGAACCCACATTTCTGGCAGATGCTGGGGGAAATCATTTCCCCATTTTATGACTGGGTGGTGTGATTTGCAATGGTTTTTCTATTTGATGCCTCTGTCCTCACTGTGCCACCTTCCAGCACCCCACAGTGTCAACAGACCCTTCTTCCCTGTCCTTCTGTCCCTTTAGTTCCAGTCTTTCCCTTGAAACTACCTGGAAAACCCGCGCTTTCTTTTTCTCACTGGATTTTGAGTTTCTATTGACCGGGAAGAAGGAACTTCTTTGCCTCACAGCTACTTAGAGCCATCTTGTGGCCTGACAGGGCAGTGTCTGTGAGCAGAAGGAACCCGTGACTGGCTTTTCAAATTCAACACTGGAGTTGCTAGCGAAGGTCTTGGCCTAAGTCTAGACTTTCTAGGCTTCTTGGGTATGTGGGTCAATAAAATCCCTTTAGTGTTTCAGACTGTCTGAGCCATGATTTCAGGAACTGAAGAACTTTGACTTACAAAAGGAGCTTTTTCCAGCTTCCTTTGACCCTGCTAGAGTTTTCTGAGGACAAGTTTGCTGCCTAGTCACAAGTCAGATGTCCCTGAAAGAAAGTCATATTGGAGAAAAAAGCTTAGGCCCAAACAGATGTTGAGCCAAAATATTTAGTAACATTTTTCCACTGTAATAAATGTCTACGTGAAACAAGTGGCTCATAATTGGAGCAACATCCTATTCCTATACTTACGACTATGGTGGTGCCATTCCTGGGCAAATGTCCCAGCCTCTATGATGGTGCTATTGCTGTGTCACTGAAAATTCCATATTAGGGAGCTGGAGAGATGCTGATCCAGCACAGACTGCTGTTCAAATCCCGGCATCCCATATGGTCCCCTGAGACTGCCAGGAGTGACCCCTGTAATCCCTGAGCACTGCCAGGTGTGTCTCAAAAAGAAAAAAAGAAAATTTTTTTCATGTTAACTTCAATACAGAGCTTGTGGAATAAGACAAGCATCCAATTACCCTCCTAGTTAGAAAAATCTGACCTGTGGAAATCCAGTACTATAGTTTCTTCAGGAACAGAGACTGCTGCAAGAGAGATGAAGTTGTGATACAGAGCTGTTGGTGTCCTAGGAGAAGTCATTCACTTATGGACTGTTTGACTTAGAAGACTAGAGCTAAACACATAGAGCTCACATCTTGCTTTTTCCTAAACACACAAAGCTCACACCCTACTTTTCTCTAACCTGATTGGCTGAGGCACTATAAGTATATATAATATTATAATTATATATTATAATAAATAATATTATAATAATATAAGTATCCAAATCTCACCTAAAATAAAGAACTATCTTCCTGAAGTTGCTCATGGATGATTTGAATATGTAAGTGTTTCATTCTAAACTGCCTGGTCATGGAACTCACTCAGGATCTGACATCCCTGGTGTCATCTACAGAAGACCAATAGAAAATTCTCACTAACAACTTCTAACTTCTAAAAGCAATTAGGCCAACCCCTCCACTGATCAAGAAGGAAGTGGCTAGCACAGACCTGCTGCGTAGGCAAGAGATACAATAAGATTCTGAGGAGTGCCTGTAAAGGAGGCTTGTGCCTTGCCCCTCATCATCAGTGATTTTTCTTCCTCTAATGAAACCCAGATGCTTCCAATGGAAAAAAAATGGCTGACATTCAAGTCATTTGCTAATTCTGCCTAGAGGTATAGGAAACGGAAAAAAAAAAAAGCTCTACCCACATCATTAATTTTAAATATTCTATTTTGCTTTATTTTCAGAATGAAATGGTATGGAACAGTGTAATGAGCAATAGAAATATGGAACCAAGAAGCAATTATATCTTCAAAGGAGCAAAATGAGAGCCAATAAAAACGCACAAGTTAGCACACCGACAGACAGGGTGAAAGACCATTTGCAGAGCCCAAATACATGCCTTTTGGTTATGTCTGCAAATTGTCTCTCACAACTATCAAGCTCTAGCACTACAGCTGCATTTCTGGGTTACAATTTAAACACACACGCGCGCGCGCACACACACACACACACACACACACACACACACAAACCAAAATAAAAACAGCTTTCTCAGGAGGCACAACCTCACACATCTCAAATTCATTTTCACCAATACTGAGTCCCTTCAGTATCATGGCTATGCTAGGTCCAAGAGGAAGAAGATAAAATGAGGCTTACTTCCTCCCCTCAAGATGCACATTATCTACTTAATATCAATCTACATTATCTACTTACTAAGAAGACAGAACAATACACAAACAGCCACAGCTTCATCCATGCTGGGGTACACAAGACACATGCCATGGTTTGAAATGATTGGGGAGGCTAAAGGAGGCTAGGGGATCATGTCCAGGGGGTGAGGGGAGAGAACTCAG
>PVKC010035350.1:0-13480 GCA_004027635.1 Crocidura indochinensis | reverse complement strand
TGTGTTGATTTTGTAGCCTGCCACCTTGCTATATGAGTCTATTGTTTCTAGAAGCTTTTTGGTAGAGTCTTTAGGGTTTCATGTCTTTTAAGTAATCAGTAATCTCACCAATTGGGGAAGATAAAGATTAGAACATATCCATGTTTGTAAATAAAGTTATTCCTAATGAACAAAATCAGTTCTGATAGAACAGCTGTGCTGATTTCCTAATAATTCATTAACTTTGCTCATTTCTTCTCAAAACAGTCAGCATCCTTTGGATGAATCTATCAGGGGTCCTCAAACTTTTTAAAACAGGGGCCCAGTTCACTGTCCCTCAGACCATTGGAGGGCCAGACTATAGTAAAAACAAAAATTACGAACAAATTCCTATGCACACTGCATACATCTTATTTAAAATAAAGAAACAAAATGGGAACAAATACAATATGTGGCCCACGGGCCATAGTTTGAAGACCACTGAAATCTATCTTTACTCCAGAGGTTGTTCCTGATTGGCTTAGACCATTAGAATATTTCGTTACGTGTCTTTACTCGGTGATTTAAAGTTGGTTATTGTGAGAATTGGTTTGGAATTCTTTGATAGGGTATTATGGATGGGCTAACTTATCAACAGCACATTTCTTTTTCATATTTGGAGACCTGGAATTTTAAGATCCTGGCATTGGCATACTTGACATTTGATAAATAGTGTGGGAAAAGTGGAATAAATAGGTGGAGTAGAAGTGGCATAGGCTGGTGATAAAGTGTCGAGCATTTTTGTGCGGTGGTAAAGGAATCTTTTACAAGAAAACTGTAAAAGTTATCACTACTGTAATCATGTTACCTTAAACACATTAATAAAAAAATAAAGAAGAACTCACTTTCTGGTTTAATCCACAGACAATCAACTTTCCAGAGGGAGTAAGGAGCAAGGAGTCATTTTTTTTTTAATAAGGGCATTAGTCGCATTCATAAAAGTTCCACTCTCGTGAACTAATCCATCGCTAAAAGTTCTGCCTTCAAATGCGATTACAAAAAGGACTCCGTTTTCACAGATGAATTTGTGGGCGGTGTAGGCACACATATGTCTCCCAGAACAGACATATATCACTTAGAGATTCCGTCAGGCTGTCTCCATACTGTTCTTGGAAAGACTGGGTCAGACACCTCTCTTCCTACTTAATAAGAATGAGGAAATATGTGGCCTATTGTGACTGGCAGGCTTCCCTCCACAAGGGGGTTACAGGAAGTGGGAGTGGAGGAAAGTTAATATGTGGGATTCAGCAAGCACGCTGAATGAAAGTAGAGGAAGCTGATACAAGAAAATATATATTTGATGACATGTGTGCATGGCGAATTCATCGATTCTGAAGCTCTCTCTCTAGTCGATCTTCTCGTCATGGGTGTGGATTAATCTTCTTTATTGAGTTTGAGGGTCATTGTTTTGGTCTTATGGAGGGAGCGGCATAACCATGATTGAAGTCTTGCTTAAAACACTAAGAGGAAACCGAAAAGAGTGCCAAAAAGCTGTCTAACTATGGGAGGCTGTCTGATTGATGTGTGTAATGTAGATTTTCTTCGAGAAATGATCAAGAAAGAACACTTGGGAACGGTGTTCAAGTAAGAGGCGACTTTCTATATTTGAGAAGACTAAAAATTCAAATCTGTTTTTTGCTTGTTTTCTCCCTTTAACCACTAAAAGGATGTGTGATCCGGGAGAATTAAAGGTATCTGGAAAAATTAGGTCATATAATATGTATGTTACTTTGATTATGGAGTACTTGGCACATGGAAAGGAATGAATCAGACTTAAATTCATCTCATCTCCTAAATCCCCATGCCCCATTACAGACTTAGTAATGCTGGAAAGAGAAGTGTTAGTGAGATTAAGTACAGTCCCTGCTGTTGCTGTGGGTCCCAAAGCAGAAACTGATACTCATCATTTCTTTCCTCTATTACCCTTTCTAGACTCTCTGTTCTCTCCTCTAGCATTTCTGTTTGTCCCAGTAGCTTGCATAGCAGGGTGTCCTAGATTCTTATCACTGTGGCATGTGAACCCTTGAATTTTTTTGGTTTTGTGGGTTTTATTTTTTTTTTTAACTTAACTGTTGACAGTGAAAACTGTTTACGAGGATACCCAACAGATGTCATCGTGGCAAAATAGATCCCTCCCTGACCTTCCTTTGCAACAACTATTCTACTTCCTCATATTAATGACTTTCTGTGCCTGCACTTTACTGTCATAAAGATCCTAAAATTACATGTGACAGCTTTAGCTTTAATTTTAGTGGAATTCTTACCATATTTCCTGCTGACAGTATGTGCTCTGAAACTAAGGATGTGTAAGATCATAGAGCCCAAACCAAAATTTCAGGGACAAAAATTGTGTATTAGCAGGAGGTCACCAGGCTTGATTATAAAGTAATCCATTCCAAGTTCCACTTCTAATTCTTAATGCCATAGATTCTACCTTTTGGAATCACATCACCGATGTGAAATCTTTATGTATGATGTAAAATGTATCCTATAGAATGTTGTCTCATCTGCTCAGGGTGTCCTCTCGAAATTGCATCCTAAACTGAATAGTCAAGAAACCATGATTCTTCAACTCTGTAGCTTCTGAATGATACGGCATTTTTCAGGTCCACTGAATACCATAGTCAGAATGTCCCTATCATATTTTTCTCATGTGAGACCTGGAAGTGGTGAGTGTCAATTCACTATATGCACAATATGTGAGCACACATATAGTCTAAGAGCCAACGTGAGTCAAGATGAAGACTCTTTTATCTGTTACCGCCAATGGCTAGATGACATGTGAAATTATATCCAGACAGCAAATTGGAGTCAGGAAGAGAAGATCCTAATCTTGAACTCTTTATATTGTGGATCAGTCATCTATTAGCCATAGATGAGTATTCAGTAGAGTCAACCCTTACTGTTGATTTTTAGGTATTTTCTCTGTTTCAGCCAACAACAAAAAAGACAGACTTAAAATAAAGATGACTAAAAAGCATTGGTCTTAGCTCAACATTAATGTGTGATTGTAATATGTTCATCCTATATTCCTTCATGGTGGGCCATCCTGTCCCCATCTCCCAAAATTTCTAACATCACATACAATCAGAAAGAAACATCCTTTAGCCAATAGGGCTAGGTATATTCTCATTTTTAACATTTATTTTCTATTCACACACAATAAGTAAAATTTTGTCTCCACCATCACATGATCTTTCCCTTTGCTTTTTTCCATATTGAGGCTTCTTCTCAGTAGCAGTGAAGAGGTCAGGAGATGGTGGGTATATCCAGCTTTGTTTCGTGGATTACTGATATTTGGAGGCCATGTAGTGCCAGGGCACTAACTTAGGTCTCAATCAAGCGAAGTATGTACTCCAAACCATAAGCCATGTCCAGGCTCCTGTTGTCTATATTATATTGGTATTTGCCCACTTAATCAATCATTCTACAATGGTTCTATCTGAAGTAAAGTTACACATTGTTTACTTCATGAGTTTGTGGTATTGAATATGAGCTCTTTGGTAGATGATAAGCTTTATGACCTTTAAACTGTTGCATTGACTACATTTCCTCCAGAGAATGGTATATTTTAATCCTATCCAGAAATTTTTTCTGATTTTAAGAGCTTTAGTCCCTCACAGAAAGCTTTCTTCCTACAACAGCTAGCTCTAGCTCCATGTTCCTAAAGTATTATGAAATACTCTTAGCCTTTGCCCTCAAAGTTGCTCACCTCTCACTTTCAATTCAAGGTTGAAAACATACTTTTTGTAAGGTTATCTGTGTCCTAGGAGTGAGCCTCACCTAATGTCTAAGCATTTAGTAGTGGTCAGAGTCCATCCCTCACCTCTTCGAATAGTAGAAAAGGACTAAATTAAATATCCAAAGCAAAGATGTCAAGCTGCCAAATCATTTATTTTTGTTTTGTTTTGTTTTTTGGGTCACACCCAGCAGCGCTCAGGGGTTACTCCTGACTCTATGCTCGGAAATCGCTCCTGGCAGGCTCAGGGGACCATATGGGGTGCCGGGATTAGAACTACCAACTCTCTGCATGAAATGCAAACGCCTTGCCTCCATGCTATCTCTCCGCCCCCACCAACTGCCAAATCATTATAAATAGGTAGATATTTTGGTTGAAAACTCAGACCTTCTCAGAGTGCATGAACCATTGATAAGATTAGGGCTGAAAATTTCTTCAGAATTCAACCACTAGAGTATATTTGCTCCTGGAAAATTCTCGGATCAGGAGATAAAGGATCCATAGTACCTTTCCTAAGCAGTTAAAGTATCAGGCTGCTTACATAAAATTACATAACAATATCACTTTCAGCCAAGACAATTTTGACTGTCTAGATCATCAAGATTATCTTTTCCAAGGCATTTGTTCGTATCTCAAAACCTTGAATACCACAGCTGCTCAGTGAGTTGGCCTGAGTTCTGAAGTAAGAGTATCAGAGATTAAAGCCCAGGTTTCCATCATTTTCTACTTGTATTACTTTTTACCAGCTCCATTTCTTTGTTCCTACTTATTTATCTAAAACCTGGCAGTATTCATCACTCCTTTATAGGAGTCTTGAGAGAAATAAAGCAATCTATAAAGTCGAACAATGTGAACTATTACCATGTCATAGCAGAAAAATGAGTGGCTATCTCCTAACCTCCATTTCTGTGTTTCCCACTCATTAAGGATTTTTCTTATCTCTTCAACTTTTCCTTTTAACCTCCCTTTAATTTGATATTTATTATAATTAACCCCTCAAAAAAAAGACCCCAAGCTTTCCATTTTATTTGTACTTAGTTATTTTAAATTCACCAAAAATAAGAGAGAAGAAAAAAATTAAGGCAGTATGAAATATTTTAAATTAGTTCAACATTCAAATCATAAAAAAGGTCAGTATTAGGTTCAAAAGAATAAATGCAGACTTGCCTGATAGTCTATAGAATTCTGTTCCTTGCTCTGGAATCATCAAGAAAACAGTGCTGGGAAATACTCTAATCTTTCTTCACTAAGTTGATATATCAGTTTTAATTGATATTCTGTGCCAAAAAATGTTTTTGGCAATTTTTCCTCCTTGTCTATGCCAAGAAATTGCTCCTGGGTGGATAACAATAAAAAGAGGCAACTTATAATATACAGTTCAATATGAAAGGAAAGTTAATAAGAAGTAAAATATATTTAGTATATTCTTGGCTGAAGGACCAGGGTGTCAAGCTACAAGAAATCTTTTTGGAGTAATTTTATAATGTCTGTGCTATGAAATAAAATTGTTCATGAAGTGTCTTACAGAAGGCCTAACCCTCTACCTTCAACCACAAGGGGATCACGTGCATTTGTGTTTCTTCTTTGGGACATTTCTGATTCCTTGAATTATATGTCCACTCCCACTCTGTGAGATTTCAACCTGGTTTTATAGAACCAATAGGCAGCTGCGGATCATGGGGATAGAGTAATGCAAACAATTGTTAGACCACCAGGACTTAAAAACAAAAGGAAAGCAAAATATTCACAAAAGAAACCAGAGCTGGAGATATGGCAAGTGCTTGCCAGGCATACACGGAAAAAAAGAAAGAAAAGGAGCCTTTCCAGAAATCAGTAATTTAAACTGACATGGCTGCCCTCATTAAATTTAACATAGAGTTGAGTTGAAAAGCTAGTGCCATGTTCATAAAAGATGCTTCAAAAATATAAGTGAAAGAAATCATAGCAGGGATCATTCTAAGCATTCCCTTGAAATTATAGAAACTTGTGAGATCACAAAAAGATTTAGAAAAGGAAGTTATGACAGTTGCAGAACAGTGTTCACATTTTCTATGCTGAATAACCACCAATACATTCACATTTGCACATATGCACATGAATACTCATGCTCACACACATATGAAATGAGATAGATACACTGTAAACTCACAGGAGAACTTTATCACCCATCTCCTTTTTAGTGATCAAAGGTGTGTTATAAACAACTTGGAAGGAGGGTTGCAATTTTTCTTGGTCTTCTTTATGCAAAAGTATTTTTAAACTGTTTAGCTAGAACATATTGGCCACATGGTAGAAAAACATTCAATCTGCTTCACTTTTTTTTTTTCTTGCTGCAAGAAAACCAAACAAGCATGACTGAACAAAGAATATACTTCAAAGTCCTCTCCTTTGGTAGGAAGTGCTTTCGAGCAAAAAATCATAAAGTTTTGTCAATTAAACCTTTGTGAGAAATGATGAGCGCCTTTCTCCCACCTCTTGTCAAAGTCATTAAAAAGGAAAGGAGGGTTCTCTTCCGCACAAAGAATTCCCTCAGTCACAGGAAGAATCGTGTTCTAACAGACCTTCACTTGGCCCCGAGCATCCTGCCTGGCACCAGGTTAAGAAGTGATTTTGTAATATATCCCACATACTCACATAGACATGCATACACAAACTACACACACAAAATAAAAACTCCATCTTGGCCCCCCTTTCATTTCCTTTCTTTTTTTCTTATCCATTTTTTAGTCTACACAAACCACCCCTTAACAAATCTTGGGGGAATTTCTAAGCAAGTCATTGTAACAAACATATGACAGTTGGAAACTCCAAAGAGGAAATCTACAGAAGACACTGACAGTTGTCTCAGTCAGTCTCTTGTTCCTTCAGCTGTAGTTCACAGGTGGGTAAAGATACATTTTGTTTTCTAAAATTTTCTGGAATTATGGAAAAAAATCTCTTGTGCCAATTGTTCACCATTCAGATCTCTATTTGAGTAGTTTTCTGAACAAATCAGCTTGGTCAGAAAGGGGCCAGACTAGGCGTAGACGGGAGTGGCTATTTTTATTGCTTCCAAAGTCAGCCTCTCTAGGGCTATATTTGAGGGTTAGAAAGAAGAGTCCAGACCAGAAAGGTTTGGCATCAGCCTCTTTACAAGAAATATAGATGAGCAAATATCAGAGATTTCAGTTAGGAGGCATCGCTTTAATTCAAATCACGAACTCCACTAATATCTGTGGGAAGCAATGGATTAGCTTGAACCCATAGTCATAAAAATTCTTCTTTCCAATTAACATCTCAGAATGATATTATCTACAATAACTCTTTTTTTTTCTATTGTGGGCTGCTTTCAAATCCACCGATGGAAATTAGCGATTACATTTACACTTGTCACAACAAAGAAAAGGGTATTTGGCAATGTCAGTAATTTTTAAATCTAGATTTTTAGCAACATATTAAACACATAATGAGCCTAGGACATGTCCTAGTTGAGTGTGTGAACTCAGAAAAGAGACTATTCTTAATCAGTTTTTAATTTAATTTAATTATAAAGCCATGATTGGGTTGGAGGATAGTACTATGAGCAGGACACTGCCTTGCATGTGGCCATATTGTCCCAAGCCCTGCTAGTTGTAATTCCTGAGTACAGAGCCAGGAGTAAAGTCTGAGCTATTATTGGGTGTTACCCCAAAGCCAAAATCAAAATGCACATAAAATTATTATTTACAAAGTTATTGATAGTTGAGTTTTAGGCATATAATATTTCAACACCAATCCCACAGTAGTGTCTACTTCAACAACCAGAGTTTCCATACTCCATCATCCTCTACTCCCTATTCCCTGCCTACCACCTTGACAGCATATTACAAAATTTAGTGATTTCTAACACAGGAAACGGGATGGAGGGCAGCTCCCATGGAAATAGACATATAGTTTATGTTTAGAGAAAATAAAACATGAAATGGGCATGTAAAAAGGTTGATAATATCATCAGTCCTCTTGATGGCTTTAAGTTCTCAGACAGAAGGTCATACAACCCACCAATTGTCTCCTGCCTGCTTAGATTTTGGGCACACAATGAGGCAGGGGTTAAACCCCAGTAATACCACAGGATTCTCTCTGGAAGAACTAATCCAAACATGTAAACTTTTCAGTAGATATTTAGAGTTTTTCATATTATAATAGTGTTGTCCACCAAAGATATTTCCTTTAGGTCATTATTTTGCTTTCAATCATTCATGCTGACTGTATCAATTTCTATTAATACACTGAACCAGGGTCAGAGAATATAAAGCTAGTAAGACACTGCTCTTGCATGCAATTGACCCAAGTTAGATACTGGCAGCCCATATGTTTCCCTTGAGTCTACTTCGAGTGATTCCTGAACAGAGTCCAAAGTAAGTCCTGAGCACTGCTAGATAGGGCCCATAAACAAGCAAAGTAAAGCACTGAACTAAGTGAGAATAGATGAGTGGTAAATGTAGAGTTTATGAAATTTACCAATGACACCTTGCCTAACCTGGTAAACGCTAGTCCCTAACTCCTATCTCATATATAACAAACCTGTATTTTATTTGGTTGCATTTGAAAGAAAGCTTTGAAAGAAAGAGAATCAACAATGTGAGATCATAAGCAAAAGGAGTCTCCAAACTTCTGGATATTTCTGAAGAGACTTCATTGATAAATGACCTGATTCTGCTAACCAGAGCCTTAAAATGATTTCACTTTATGAAAACTCACAGTCATAGTGTCTGATGTATTCCAATGACACAAGTTCATATGCCTCCAATTGAAAGGATTTAGATGTTTCACATTCTCAATACTATTATTAGGCCATATGAAGGCCAGGGAAAATTTATGATGCCTGTTTTTACTAATCTCCCATGTTTAGTAAAATATTTTAAAATACCAAAGCATTTAATCATCTTATATTGACTTAAGCTCAAAGTATTCTTCTAAAAAGACTATCTACCTTAAGCACAAGTCTAGACTGCACAGCATATTTGATTGAGAAAATTGAGTTCATGAGTGGTGTCAATTTTTGCTTCTAACATTCATAAGCCTGCTTCCAAGCTCTACCTAGTATTTTGCCATATTGTTCTAAGCAAGCAACTAGACAGAAGCATGCTTGAAATTTCATTCAGTCCCAGCAAAGCCTTTTAATTATCAGATACATTTTTAAATCTAGTGTCAGGTAATAATTATAATCCAAATGTCACAAAAATGGTTTAAAACTCAAAGTGAATTACTGAATTACTTCCTTTTACCAGGGTGTCATGAGTTGCAAAGATTGATATTTCAAATTTAGCTGAGAAGAGAAATCCTGATGTTTTGAGCAGCTGTCAATGTATTTCATAGTATCAAAGTATGATAAATGGCTAAGAACCTATGAATAAAAAATATATGGTCTGAAAAAAAATCACATTTTAGTGCATACTTCTAGAGTTGGAAGTTGTTTCTGGTGAATAGTATTTTGAAGTTTAATCCTTCAATTCTAAGTTTTAATTTCTGCTACCCAACCCCCTTTCTGGAAGTAAGAAGCCAGCGCTGAAAATTACTGCTTTCAATATTTGACTCATAGTAGGTTTTGTATCTATGGGCCCTGATTTTTCAAAACCACTCCCTCTGTCTTAAAAACACTCCCTTTGTGAAGCTGAGCTCCCCAGAAGTGCTCAAAACCCTACAGGTCATTATTGATGGTACTTGGCCACATGTACTAGTCTGTCATTTTCTGTCAGGGTCTGATGATGAAATGCAACTCAGGACCAGTGGTTCTTAGAGATTACTGGGTGCTTGAGGACCATGTAGTGATGTGGAAAAAACTATTAATTTGGGGGGCATCTATGTGCCAGGTATGTGCTCCAGTCACAGAAGCTCCTCTCTAAATTGCTATTTTCTTGAAATCAGCCTCTCAAACAGTGCTCATAGTGTCCAGGGGCCATTTCTAGTAATACCTGGCCAACCATGGTAAATATTTCCATAATAGCATCCAATAATGTTTCACTATGTGGGGTACAGTGATGCTTTTGGCCACCAGAAACACCACTGTGGTATTGTGGGAGGGGGTCCTCTATGGCTATAGTGTTCCGTGAGTCAAATTCTGTCTGGAATTGAATCTGGGGCCTTAAGCATGCAGGGTAGGAAAAGAATGGTCCTTTACCCCTGCAATATTGTTCTAGCCCACAAATTTTTTTGTTTGTTTTTTTGGGCTATACCCGGTGATGCTCAGGGGTTACTCCTGGCTATGTGCTCAGAAATCGCTTCTGGCTTGGGGTACCATATGGGACACCTGGGGATCGAACTGTGGTCTGGCCTAGGCTAGTGCTGGCAAAATGGATGCCTTACTCCTTGTGCCACTGCTTCGACCCCTGAGAAAGGGCCCAACTAATTTCCTAAGATTTCTTTCCTAAGGTTAGGTTCACGATTTGATTATTATTAATGATGGTGAATGAGATACTGAGCAAATCATTATTTTTTTCCTAGAATCTATTAGGTCAAAAGAGTCCAAATAAGAATCATAAAAAAGCTAGTAACTCTTTGCAAGTCTCTTCACAATATCCAATATGTGGAAATGGCACTTCAATGTCCACGAATGAAAGAATGCAAGAGTTGCAAACTAATGTGCTATGCTATATTATACTGTAATATAATGAGTGCAAAACAAAGGTTAAAGAATGCAATAGATCAGGCACTATATTAGCATTCAATGACACCAATTAATTTTTAAAACATTATTTTAAGTGTTATCAAGCAATAATCTCAGGATGGTATGGAATGATCTTACTGAAAGGAAATATATAAAATGTCAAAAAATTGTGACTCTCAGGAGCTGTGGGGAAATTAAATAAAGATTTCTGATAAGCACTATATAGAATTCAGTCACGCCACATCTATTCTATAGGATACCTTCTAGGGAGTGCTGTAATTACAGATATTTAACTAAAAATATTTTTTACACTTAAAATGTACAACACTAAAAATATGTCTAAAGTTAGAGTTCATGCTAAGTGTTCATAACATAATAAAAAAGAGAAAAAAATTAATATGATCTTTGATGAGGAAAAAAAGTCCTATTATTATCCTGAAGTAAAAATAGTGAAAAATTAAAGATATAACCCCCAGAAATCTTTCAAAATAAAGTATAAAAGTCTTGATTTCCATAAAATTTTGTATCAAAAGTTAGTTATTGCTTATCATAATGCTCTGATTTATACTTGAATGAATGATTGTCCAGAGATAGTACATCTCAAGGTCAGATTTTGATGAGTGACTTACTAATAAGAGGAGAGTCTTCCCTCTGTCACACAGCCAGAAAGATAAGCATGGACAAAAAGATATTTGTATAAAATATCGAATCTATCCTTCCTTCCATAGAAAGGGTGGTTGAAGAGACCAAAGTTCAGCTGTGTTTTCAGCCTGCTTTGGCACCTGTCCCTTCTGAAGTCAGCACAGCTAAATCCATAATGATTTTTGCACCCCTGGCTGCTATTCTGCTTGCTAATTTGTTCATCTGTTGGCAAACAGTGTGCAAGAGGTTTGGTAGGAAAGGAAGGCTTAAGCAGGTTCCTGGACGCAAACCGAAGTCCCAGTTCAGTCTATTATTTTTAGAAAGAGAATAATGTTTCTCTTACGCCCTTTCTGTGTTTACTAGGATACAACCAGGTTACACTTGGTTGCATCAGAAAATATGAGAAGTGCTTGAAAAATGACACATGATCTCAGGAGACTGCTCTGTCACCAGGGAGTTTACAGATGATCTCAGAAGATCTCTCTGTCACCAGCTCCTAGGAAGAATGGGATTCTACTAAGAACAGAGAAATCTAAAGCAAAGGACAATTTGAGACAGGAAGGCTGTGAATATAGTGCAGTGAATCTATAACTAAATTGATGCAAATCTATGAATGACAGCATCATATCTCTTGCTACACTCCCATAGAAAGTAGATGTTTCAGAAATGCTTAGTAGATGCAAAATATTCCTCACTCCCTTTCAGGATCTTACAGACATTTGGCAGTGGAAAGGATTGTCCTAGGCACCCCTTCTCCTGTTTTAGGATCTCTTTTTCTCCTTCCAGTTATTTCATTCCTCACCTTATCAGCTTTTAATCTTCCTTTCCTTTTCCAAGATTTCTCTTGAGGTGTCCATGATAATGACTTGAATCATTCAAATTCCCAAAGGTATTCATAAGAATGTTGAGAACATTGTACTATGGAACTCAGAAACTTAGAAAGCCCTTAGAAAAGAAAAGCGATGGAAAGAGAATTGGAGGGGGAGTTTATTGATATAATCTATAGGTAGTCTATGGATAAGGATTTTGTTTGTTTGGTTTTGACTTTTGGTTTTGGCTTTTGATTTTTGGGTCACAGCCTGTGCCTGCCAGGAGCGACTTCTGAGCGAATAGCCAGGAGTAACCCCTGAGCGTCACTGGGTGTGGCCCAAAAACCAAAAAAAAAAAAAAAAAAAAAAAAAGCAAAAACAACAACCAGAGTTTATGTGGACATGGGACAAAAGGAATATTCATTCATTGCTAGTGGGAATATCAATTGGTTCAACCTTTCTGGAAATTAATATGAATGCTCCTCAAAAAACTAAGACTTGAGATGTAGTATCACCCAGAAATTTCATTTTATGCATTAATATCAAGGTCCTAAAAACTCTAAGAAGAGAAGATATTTGCCATCCTATGTTCATTGCAGCACTATTCACAACAGATGAAGTCTGGAAACAAAGTGTCCAGAAACAGATGACTGGCTTAAGAAATTAAGGTACACATATATAATAAAATAGTACTTGGTTATAAGAAAAGGGAAAACTATAAAATTTGTCTCTACATAAATGGAATTAGAGGGTATCCTATTGAGTAACTTAAACCAAAAGGAGAAAGACAAATACAGAATAAGCTGTGAGGTATTAAGAAAAATAGTGGGGGGATCCAGCAATAGCACAGGGGTAGGGCATTTTCTTTGAACGCAGATGACCCAGGACTGATCCCTAGTGTCCCCGGAGGCAGGAGCTCTTTCTGAATGCATCGCCAGGAGGAACCCTTAAGTCACTGGGTGTGGTCACAAAACAAACAAGCAAGCAAACAAACAAAAAAAATCCCAAAAGGAAAAAGAATAATGAGGGAATAATAAAAGTCAAAAGCGACAGAATTTAAAAGAAAGTCTACAGAATTGAAATTACTATGACAATGAGATGCAAGAATTTTGGGGGATCATTGAGGTGTGAGGGATGTCAGGGGAGCCCATGGGAAAATGGGACCGGAAGATAGATTTCGGCTGCTGTGGGTGTGGTACTGGAATGTTGTATTCATGAAACACTATCATTGATATTATAGTAAAATTGTAAATCATGATGACTAACATTTTTAATTGCAACTCTATGAATTAGCACTTAGGCCAGAAATAAAAAAAGAGAAGAAACCAGATAGGACAGAAATTAGAATAGAAGTTACCAAATAATCATTTCTTCAATCATAAATACATTCAGTACTTACATAGTTTCTTATATTTCTCTCTCCCCTCTTTCCCCTTCCTATTCCCCTTCTTCTCTTTCTTCACTCCCTCCCTTCTTTCTTTCCTTCTACCCTCCCTAGCTTCCTCCCATCCTTCCCCCCTCCCATCCTTCTTTCCTTCCTCCCATCCTTCCTCCCTCCCATCCTTCCTTCCTTCTTTCCTTCCTTCCTTCCTTCCTTCTTTCCTTCCTTCCTTCCTTCTTTCCTTCCTTCCTTCCTTCCTTCCTCCC
>PVKC010035349.1:0-13479 GCA_004027635.1 Crocidura indochinensis | reverse complement strand
AAAAAAAAAAATGGGGCCGGGTGGTGGCGCTGGAGATAAGGTGCCTGCCTTGCCTGTGCTAGTCTAGGACAACTGCGGTTCGATCCCCCGGTTTCCCATATGGTCCCCCAAGCCAGGAGCGACTTCTGAACACATAGCCAGGAGTAACCCCTGAGCGTCACTGGGTGTGGCCCAAAAACCAAAAAAAATCAAAATAACAACAACAACAACAACAACAAACCTCTGTGTGCTTTCTGTGGTGAGGAAGGAGTTTGCATCTGTAATATTTTCCCATTTTAATGTGCCTATGCAAAAGAGGAACAATGCCACAAGTATTATTGGTGCATCTGGGGGCCGAAGGAACAAATCAAACATTCCCCGTAACTTGGTTCTAACATGAATTCTAAACAGAGAGATGGTTTTTGTTTTCTAATCAATCCAATTAACGAAGGAACAAATCAAACATTCCCCGTAACTTGGTTCTAACATGAATTCTAAACAGAGAGATGGTTTTTGTTTTATAATCAATCCAATTACTCTATGCTTTTTGAGCAAGGCATGCTATCCATTGATATTTAGAGAGATTACTGGCATGAAGTAATTTTTGCCATTTTTTTCAATGAGGATTTCAGAAACTTTTTGCTTTTCCTTACTTTTCCTGCTGGCACTTTATTAGCGGCCTCTTGTGTAGTGACCAATTTCCATTTGCCTCTTCTTATTTTCTTTTAAGTATATTTGCTTTGAAGTTAGCATGTATTTATATCAAAATTCTAAGTTTATTTACACTTTGAACTTAAAGTAACCTTCAAATTCAATTAAGTATATTTCTGCTTCTGAAAGGTGTTTCCTTACCTTATAGAAAAGACCAGTTAGTATTTCTTGTAGAGCTGTTAGAAGCAATAAATGCCTTTCGCAGCTGTTTGCTTAAAAATGTTTCTGTCATTTCTTTAAATGTGAATGATAAAACTGGCATGATAAAAAATTTTTGATTGAAAATTTTTCATTCAAAACAGAATACCATTCCTTTTGGTCTGCAGAACTTCATTTCAGATATCCAATGCAAGTCTTTGATTTTGATTTTATCTTGCTATTTTGAGGAGTATCTCTTTCTCTCTCTCTCTCTATCATTCTTGCCATTTTAATTACAATATATCTTGGTATTTTGCTTCAGTTTATTTGGTTTAGAGTTCTCTGGGCTTCCATATCAAAGTAATAAGTAACCATTCTCAGAATAGGAGAAATTATCACCTATTATGTCTTACAACAATATATTTCTCTCTCTCTCTTTATTTTTATTTTTTTTTATTTTTATTTTTTATTTTGGTTTTTGGTGACGCTCAGGGGTTACTGCTGGCTATTCGCTCAGAAGTCGCTCCTGGCAGGCACGGGGGACCATATGGGGAATCGGGGGATCAAACCACGGTCCGTCCTAGGTTAGCGCAGGCACCTTACCTCTAGCACCACCGCCCGGTCCCCATAAATTTCTCTCTTAACTCTCCTGAAATCCCTATGATGAAGATGCTGTTCTTCTCAGTAATATCCACTAAACATCTCACATTTTCTTCAATTTTTAAGTGTTTTCTTTCTTGATAATTTCATTTTCTTTGTCCTTCCAAGTTCTGTTAGTGTACTTATTATCTGTTTAGCTACTGTATTCTGTATCTCATTCATTTCTATTTGAAGTTTTCATACATTCTTTGCTCATAGTTTTTCTAAGTTTACTGATGCTCTTATTGAATAATTTAATTTTACTAAAATCAATGATTGTTGTTTGTGAAGTCAGACAGTACAGTAATTAAGATGCCTGCCTTGCATATGGCAGCCTCAGCTCATATCTCTGCTACTACATATGGTCACCCCAGAAATGATTCCTGAGGGTCAGGAGTAAGCCCTGAGCTCAATCAGGTATAACTGCCCCCCCAAAAAAATTACCTATTTAACAAAAAATACTGTTGTTATTGTTACTTGTAAGACTTTTTCAATTGTTTAGAATGTCCTAGTGTGTTTAAAGACCTTCCTAGACTTTTGTCCACATCAATCATTATGCTTTCTCCATTATGTCTGATGCTTTGTAAGGAATATGGATTTGGATTATGTTTCAAGTAAAAGAGAATCTGACAATGATAAAGACACACACTCATATAATCAACTCAGTGCTATTAGCAGTAAATTTGGATTACTGCTAGGACTTGTGTTCACAAATTTCTTATTGTAGTACAATGCCAAGTTCTAGTAGTCCTGAGTTCTAGCTCTAGTGTTTATAGATGTTGGTGTCTGATACAATACATAATTTGATTACATGTAGTATATATAAATGTTTTTATTTATTTTATTTTTTTATGTTTTTGGTTTTTGGGTCACACACGGCATCGCTCAGGGGTTACTCCAGTTACTCCTGGCTCTATGCTCAGAAATCGCTCCTGGCAGGCTCGGGAGACCATATGGGATGCTGGGATTCAAACCATGACCTTCTACATCCTAAGCAAACACCTTACTTCAGGGGTCTTAAACTTGCGGCCCGTGGGCCGCAAATGGCCCTCCATACAACATTTTGTGGCCGTGCCCTCGAGGATCTTTTTTTGTTTTGTTCTGTTTTAGTTGTTTGGGTCACACCCCACAATGTTCAAGGCTTACTATTGACTTTGCACTCAGGATCACCCCGGCTTCGCCTACTGCAGCCCGCAGGTAAATTGAGTTTATCTCCAGCCCGTGGTTTCTATTTTTTAAAGAATACAAATAATACTTTAATAAAGTAAATGTATTGAGAAGTAAATTAAGTCCCTATCTCCATGCTGTCAAAATTATTTAAAATACCCCTTAAAAACTTGACTTCTTATAAAATGATTGACATGCAGTTACATTCTATATCAATTACATTAAATTTTTAAGAACTAAACTATAGGAGTTGAAGAGTTAATACAGCAGGTAGTACAAAATCAACTCAGGCTGATCCCTGGCACTTAATACGGTCCCTAAAGCCCTGTCAGGGGTAATGCCTGAGAGCAAAGCCAGGAATAAACCTTGAGCAATACTGGGTATGGTCTTAAAATAAAAAAGTATACATTAGCGGAGGAAATGAATCAAACAATAAGAAAAAAGAAAAGAAGCCTGGGATTTAGTTAATATCAATGTAGGGGGTCTCAGAAACCAAAAATAAGATAAATTTAAAATTATAATTTAAGATGTTAATAGTGATGAAAACTGGGTACAGAAACCAAGAACACTCGAAACTGTATCTGTAACTTTTCTTCTAACCTAAAATTATTACTGAAAATAAAAATCTCTGTGTGCCCTCTGTAGTGAGGAATGAGTAAGTAGACAAATGTTCTTAAATTTAAAACAGATAATAAAAAAAGTGCTAGAAATCTAATTCACAGTAAGATAAATATGGATAATGATACTGTATTATAATAAAGTTGCTAAGATACAACTCAATTATATCAATGATCACAAAGAAGTAATGTGACAACTACTTTGATACAGTACCTGTACTTGATAGCATCTTTTGTTTTTGTGTCACATCTGGTGGTGATCAGGGGTTACTCATGGCTCTGCATTCAGAAATCACTCCTGACTCGGGAGACCATATGGGATGACGAGATCAAACCCGGACTGAGTGCAAGGCAAACACTCTACTGCTGTGCTACTACTCCAAACCTCATAATAGCATCCTTTTTTAAAAAAAAAAATTTTTATTATTTTTGGGCTGTACCTTGTGATGCTCAGGGGTTAGTCCTGGCTATACATTCAGAAATCTCTCCTGGCTTGGGGGACCATATGGGATGCTGGGGGATCAAACCGAGGTCTGTCCTAAGTTAGATGCATGCAAGGTAAATTCCTTACCACTGCGCCATCACTCTGGCCCCTCATGATAGCATCTTAAAAACAGTGGAAACCAAAAATTCACTTAAACCATTATTTATAACCTTGAAAATTTACTATAAGCTTACTAAATAATATTGTGATTTTTTTTTTTTAATGAGGCAACTTGAAATGAACTCAAAGGGCTGGAGTACTTTGATTTGCATGTAGAAGCCCCAGGATTCAATTCCTAGTGCCATATGGTCCCACGCACTACCACTGTGGACATTCTAACTCAAAGCTTATATATATGATAAATGAAAAAATTTCAAAAATTAAACAGTATTCTTAAACCTATGTAAAATAAATCTAAACACAAGAAAAAGAAATGAACTGTTTTTGGATGGCATAATCTCAAGAACATGCGCATTGCTATTATTGCCAACACGTCCAGGAAGTCACTTACTCTCTGTTACCCAAAAATTCACTCACTCTGGAAAATTTATTCAAATGAAATTATATATGTGATTTTTCTTGATTGGATTCTTTCACCTGCCATAATATTTTATAGATCTATCTGTAGTACAGCATCTATAACTATGTCAACAAGTCAATTTGGATCACCATCTAACACCATGTACAAAGGTCAAATACAAATGCGTTAAATATCTTGGTATCAGACCTGAAACTATAAGGTATATAGAAGAACACATAGGTAAAACACTCCATGATGCTGAGACTAAAGGCATCTTCAAAGAGGAAACATCACTATCCAAACAAATGGAAGCAGAGATAAACAAATTGGACTACATTAAAATGAGAAGCTTCTGGGCCCGGGAGATAGCATGGAGGTAAGGCGTTTACCTTTCATGCAAAAGGTCTTTGGTTCAAATCCCGGTGCCCCATATGGTCCCCTGTGCCTGCCAGGAGCAATTTCTGAGCATGGAGCCAGGAGTAACCCCTGAGCACTGCTGGGTGTGACCCAAAAACAAAAAAAAAAAAAAAAGAGAAGCTTCTATACCTCAAAGGAAACTGTACTGAGAGAACTTAACAAGACTTAACAAGAAAAAACATCTCACCCTATCAAAAAATGGAAAGATGGGGCTGGAGCAATGGCACAAGCAGTAGGGCATCTGCCTTGCCTGCGCTAGCCTAGGATAGGTGGAGGTTCAATCTCCCAGCGTCCCAAATGGTTCCCCAAGTCAGGGGCGATTTCTGAGAACATAGCCAGGAGTAACCCCTGAGCATCACCAGGTGTGCCCCGCCCCCTAAAAATAGAGAGAAGAAATGAACAGACATTTCCTCAAAAAAGAAATACAGATGGCCAAGAGGCACATGACAAAATGCTCCACATCACTAATCATCAGGAAGAAGCAAATTAAAATTAAAACAATGAGATAACATCTTTTTTTTGGGGGGGGGGTCACACCCGGCAGTGCTCAGGGGTTACTCCTGGCTCTATGCTCAGAAATTGCCGGGGCCTGGGAGATAGCATGGAGGTAAGGTGTTTGCCTTTCATGCAAAAGGTCATCGGTTCAAATCCCGGTGCCCCATATGGTCCCCCGTGCCTGCCAGAATTCGAACCAATGACCTTCTGCATGAAAGGAAAATGCCTTACCTCCATGCTATCTCTCTGGCCCAGAGATAACATCTTATACCACAGAGAATGACTCACATCATAAAGAAAAAGAACAATCAGTGCTGGCAGGAATGTGGGTAGAAAGAAACTCTCATTCACTGCTGGTGAGAATGCTGTCTAGTCCAGCCTTTATGGAAAACAATATGGAGATTCTCAAGAAACTGGAAATTGAGCTCCCATGATCCAGCTATACCACTCCTAGAGATATACCTTACAAACATATAAATACAATACAAAAATTCCCTCTGCATGTCTATGTTTAGTGCAGCTCTATTTACCTTAGCCAGAATCAGGAAACAACCCAGAAGTATGCAACTGACCTGGGACGAAACCAGGTTTAATTTCTGGCATCCCAAATGGTTCCCTGAGACTGCCAGGAGCGATTTCTGAGTACAGAGCCAGGAGAAACCCCTAAACATGGCCAGGTGTGGCCCAAGTCCCCTGCCCCCCAATCAATATGCTATAAATTACAACAATTTCATTAACTCATTTCAACAACAAGAAGGAAGACCATTTTCTTTACTATTATTATTGTCTGAGAACATCATGGCAACACTCCTGCATTGTATTGTTTTGTTTTTGTTTTAGGGCTATATTCACAGTACTTAGGGCTTATTTCTAGCTTTGCACTAAGAATCACTCCTAGTTGTCAGAGAACCATAAGGGGTCCTGGGGACCAAATTTGGGTCAGTCACATGCAAGACAAGTGTGCTACATGCTGTATTATTATTTTGGCCTGACATACCTATATTTTTATTTTGTTTGGGCTCATACCCTGCAGTGCTCAGGGGTTACTCCTGGCTCTTCACTCAGCAATCGCTCCTGGCAGGCACAGGGGACCATATGGGATGCCAGGATTTGAACCACTATCAGTCCTGGATCGGCTGCGTGCAAGACAAATGCCCTGCCACTGTGCTATCTCTCCAGCCCCCAACACACCTATATTCATTAATAATTCAATATGCCTACTATCTGTTGCCCAGTTCTCAAATAAAATGTCTCTCTGGATATAACTAAGACTCTTAAGAGTAAAGAAATTGAGTAAAATTGAATAAAGAAATATCAGGGCTGGAGAGATAGTACAGTGGGAAGGGTATTTGTCTTATACATAACCACACTGGGTTCAATACCTAGTACTGCATATGGCCCTGAGTGTAAAGCCAGCAATAAGCCCTCAGTACCACTAGGTGTGGCCCCAAAACAAAACCAACCAAACAAAATGTGCAAGAACTGGTGCACATCATAATATCTGCCAGAATGCCTATCACATCCCCCGCTAACTGACAATCCCTTCTTTACACTAGCTTAATTTCCACCTTTTCCACCATGCCATCAGTTATTGACTTCAGCATACTATCTTTCCTACAGAGCTCATGCCTGCCTCTCTGGAGCTGGCATTTATCACACAATTTCCTGGGCCCCAGAAAGGAACATCAATTAAAAGAAACATCTTGAGAGTTAGAACTGTAGTAGTAATTGGTGGACTCCACTTCCATAGCTTCTAAAACAAAACAGTGATCAATAACTATTTATGGAAACCAACTAGTGGAATGTACTATGTTTCAGCCAGTTCAAGGGCATCAAAATCTCTGAGTACAAAAACAAAATTGCCTAAAAAAAGAGAGGACAGATTTTCATCAAAAAATAAATGGAAATCATGTGATAGGAATGGTTTCAGAAATGGTATATAATAAACATTAATGCAAAGTTAAACTGATGGTACACTTTGATTTTTTTAAATTGATTTCATGGGCCGGAGAGATAGCACAGCAGTTGGGCATTTGCCTTGTAAATAACCAACCCAGGAGGGATGGTGATTTGAATCCCAGCATTCCATATCGTTCCCAGAGCATGCCATGAGCGATTTCTAAGTGCCAGGTGTAACCCAAAAACCAAAAATAATTAATTAAAAAATAGAAAATGGAATTGATTTCTTTAGGGGCTGGAGCAATAGTACAGTGGTAGGACATTTGCCTTGCATGTGGCCAACCAGGGACAGACCCAGATTCGATTCCTGGCATCCTGTATGGTCCACCATGCCTACCAGGAGTGATTTTCTGAGCACAGAGTCAGGAGTAACCCAAGCACCACCAGGTGTGGTCCAAAAACTAAAAAGAAAAAAAAATTGATTTATTTAAATTAATTGCATAATAAAGGAAAATGGAAAAATGCAAGATGCACATTTTCTCAGATATTCCCTAATTAGCAGATAATGTTTAAAACTTTTAAAGAGATGATAGATTTCAGTATACAGGAATTACTTTTCTCCTAATTATGTTACATAGATTTTAAAGGACTGCCAGTTTTTGTCTCTTGCCCTTAATTTTAAACATGACTTAAGAGAACACAAGGTACATGGTACAAAAGGTAAATAGTAGGTAGTAAAAATGGGAAAAAACAGAGGCTCTTATTTCTATATGGCTGACAGTGCCATACTACAAATGGATTTACCACAAAAAGCACCAAAAAAAGGACAAAATGGTTTACAGATTAAAAACACTCAAATTATTTCACGACCAAAAGTCAAACAAAAAACTGCCTGAATAGTTTAGAAGTGTATATTACTGGCAATAAAATAATTATCATAAAAGGTTTTTTTACATAGGTCAAGGTTGCTGGGGGTTGGTGTTTTATACCTACAGTTTAAATAATACTCTAAATTCTAGATTTTTTAACTTTTTAATCTTTGGGAAGGAAAACTAAAACTTCCTATAAACTCAGCTTAATGCCTGCTAATGCAAGAAAAAAAAAAAAAAGAAAAACTAAAACCTTGTTCCTACTATAAAAACAAAATAGTGTGGCCTCTGTTTCTTTTCTGATAAGAGTCTTAAATACCAAACAGTTAACTGCATAATAGCATTTACTGGCAGCCAGGCAGCCTGCTTAGCAGATATATAAAGCAGGTAAAAGGAGAAAAAGTTAATTTCTTGGCTGAATGATTCCATCGGTAGCTATAGGGCAAACCTGAAAGTCTTTTAGTAAAGTAGCAGTTGATTCTTCTATCAATCTGTAGCACACATACTCTTCCAAGGAAAGCATTAAATATGAAAATCATATCCCGTTATCATCTGTTTCCAGCTTTCAGCCCAGTAAGCTTTCCTTAATGAATGCTGCAGCCTAAGGAACAAGCACGCTGTTGGCTTTTCTGAATAATGGAGTGATGCTACCATTTTTGCTTATTACAATATCGACTGGCTGAGGGGGTTTCACACATAGTCACAAGTGACTACTCTTGCCAGCATGCTCCAAGTTATTACAAGATGTTTTTAGACATTTCATCTAAAAGAGCTTTACTGCTTTTAGTGAAGAAAACATCTATGGTCTTGAACAGAATCATTTATATGGAGATAGGCAGGAGGATTAGAAGCCTGCATTACGGCAGATACATAGCAGAATTTATTTAAGTATTCCTTGCTGGTCTTTTTGTCTGTTGCTTAGATATGCAATCTTTTTTTCCCACATTCTCTGTGAAAAGGTTAAAATGTACAAAAGTATATATATAAAGAAAAGAACAAAAACACATTTTATTTACTTTTCACTTATAACATGGATGAAACGAAGACAATTCATTATTTTTCCACAAGCATTATTCATAAAAACATAATTTCACCTATTAAAAACAATGATATTTACCTTGGAATCTATCTCTTTTAAACCCATAGTGACTGCTTTTCAACAAATGTCATTAAAATAGGCATTAAAGTAGTGTATAAGCAAACGCCTTTGATCATTTAAGATTTAATCAGAAAGATCATTGTAAAACAGTTTCATATAAAACATTGTCATGTTTATTTTAGATCCAGGAATCCTAATAGCAGAAAGTTTATTATTTTTATTTATTACCTTATCACTATCTTCATCTTTCACTTCAACTTTTATTCCCAGGTTTTCCTTTGAGAGTAGCTGCATCTTCATTTTAGTCTCATAGTCAATCTAAAGACAAAGTTTAATTTTGTGGTAGAATTATTAGTTAGCTCCTGCTTATAATTTTCAGTTTTTACACCTAAAAAGAACAGTTAAATAAAAAGTAAAAGCTGATATTACTGAGAAATTCAGCTTTATTAATAAACAATTTCAGTGGCCTGGGAGATAGCATGGAGGTAAGGGGTTTGCCTTTCATGCAAAAGGTCATCAGTTCAAATCCCGGTGCCCCATATGGTCCCCCGTGCCTGCCAGGAGCAATTTCTGAGCATGGAGCCAGGAGTAACCCCTGAGCACTGCCGGGTGTGACCCCCCAAAAAAAACCCAAAAAAACAAAACAAACAAAAAATAATAAACAATTTCAAAAAACGCATTCTATAAAACGTCACGATTTTAAATAAGGTTTTATTTGAATTTCACTTAATCTTTCTGCAATTTAAGTTTAAGCCTTGATAGATGAGGTTGTAATGAAAACCAGTCGCTTTATAATAAAAGTAACACTTTAGACAGTGTTGCCTCTGTCTGAAAAATTTTGTCCTAAACCACAGAAAGTAATCCTACTGAATTCTTAGGTATTTGATTTCTACAAAGTATTATAGAAAATGCATTATAAGTAATAGAACATATATTTTCTATATAATCAACCTGAAATAAATCCAATTTTTGATAAAAAATTTAATATAAACATCAATGATTATATTAAGAACCAAGCACCATTGGAATTATGCTTGTTTTGTCTTTAACAGTTAAAAATGTCTGCATCATTATTACATTATAACTGATAAAACTGATTCCACCATAAAATAAATTTTTCTCAAAAGCAAGACACTAAAAGCACCTTAAATTTAATATATCATAAATTAAAAAATATTAAAAAGTCAGATTGTGGCTCATCACAGGTAAAAGTATCAGAACATTTTCCAAGTTAAGCAGTGATGTACTACAATTAGAAATATACCTCGGGGGGCCGGGCTGTGGCGCTGGAGCTAAGGTGCCTGCGCTAACCTAGAACGGACTGCGGTTTGATCCCCCGTGCCCCATATGGTCCCCCAAGCCAGGAGCAACTTCTGAGCGCATCGCCAGGAGTAACCCCTGAGTGTCACTGGGTGTGGCCCAAAAACCAAAAAAAAAAAAAAAAGACACTTGCCTTTCATGTGCCCAATTAGTTCTATCCCTGGGATCCCATATGATCCCACACAAACAGCTTTGGGAGCACAGATGCAGGAGTTAAGTCCTGAACACAGCCAGATATAGCCCAAAAACAAAAAAGGAGGAGCCTGGAGAGTATAGTTTATCGGTTAGGGCACTTGTCTTGATTTCCACTGACCCCAGTTTAAAATCCTGGACACCACCTGGAGTTGCTTCAGAGCAAAAAGCCAGGAATAGCCCCTGAACACTACCCAGGTATGGTCCAAAATAACCCACTCCCCAAATTAAAAAAAAAAATTTAATGAAATTAAAAAAGGGAGATAAATTACAAAATAAATAGCATGGAAATTAAATAGAGATTAAACAAAATCTATTCGTTCTTGGGTTAGAAAGACAGCTCAATGAACAGAAAGCTCAATGAAAAAGGCTTTGCATGGCAGGAGGCCAATATTCCATCCCTGGCACCCCATGATTGTGATCCTACTCCCAAGCGCTACAGCTGTCAGGAGCAATTTGTTTTTTTTTGTTGTTTTTTTTTGTTTTTTTTTGGGGGGGGCCACACCCAGTGACGCTCAGGGGTTACTCCTGGCTATGCGCTCAGAAGTCGCTCCTGGCAGGCACGGGGGGACCATATGGGAACCGGGGGATCGAACCGTGGTCCGTCCTAGGTAAGGCAGCAGGCACCTTACCTCCTGCGCCACCTCCCGGCTCCCATGGAGCAATTTGTAAGCGCTATCAAAGAAACAGCCTTTGGGTAGGGGGTAAGGGGGGATACAATCATGCAGTGCCAAGGATCAAACCTAGGTCTCCAGCACACAAAGTATGCATCAGCCTGTTGAGCTACCTCGATAGCACCCAAAATTTGTTCTTGGGTTACAAATCCAATGCTTTTCTGTGTTCTTCATGCTAACTCATTTAAACATGGTGGTTTACATAGTTGCTCATAACACGTTTGTTTCTGCCACTCCATGTTCTAACATCAATTCCACCACCAGCATAAGATTCCCTGTACCCGGATTCCCACCCACCCCCAAGCCAGCCTAATTGGCAGACACAAAATAATTTACTTTACATTGTTTGTTTATAAGTAAATGGTAATAGAATTATCAAAACAAAAATACAGCAAAAGAAACTGTAAATTATTATATCTTGCAATAGGAATTAAGTCATTGAAGGTTCACTAAGCTATTTGTTACTAGTCGATCATTCTGTTATTAGTTTTGCTTGCTTGTTTGGATATTTTTTGGTTTTTTGGGTCACACCCAGCAGTGCTCAGGGGTTATTCCTGGCCCTGCGATCAGAAATTGATTCTGGCAGGCATGGGGACCATATGGGATGCTGAGATTCAAACCATCTGTCCTGGATCAGTTGCGTGCAAGGCAAACGCCCTACCACTGTGCTATCTCTCCAGCCCCTAGTTTTGTTTGTTAACTTTATTTGGCTTCTGTTCTACTCTGACATCTAATTTGGTGTGTTCTTTTTGGGGTCTCAGTATTGAAAACTTTAAAGGTATTCAGGGAACTCCAAGTTCTGTGGCTGCCAGAGTAAAACTAAAATGTTTTATGTAATTAATTTTGCTTGAGCAAAAAGTGCAAAACAGTAAAAAAATAAAATAAGGTCCTTTGAAATACTTTCTGATGTGTGTTTACAAAGAAAAATTCAATAAATGGTAGATACCTTATAAATTAAGTAATGCAAGTAAAATAAAATTTTCGAGATCAAAAATTTTAACAAGAAATTGGTAACTGATACCAACTGTACCTGAAAGACTTATAACCACAAATTTTCACCAAAACTGATTTATTCCTTCTTTACCTTTAATAATATATATGCTACTTGGTTATTAACCATCAGATCTAACTCTTGAATATGAAGAGCTGTTTTAACAGAATGTTAACAGGGATGTGAGACTCTAGTTTCAAAAAAGACTAACACCTTATTTTCAAGAGATTTCCTTTCTCATAGGTCTTTGGGATTGTACATAGTTTAAGATCAACAGGATCAATCTTCTCATAACTCAAAGAAACAGGAACAGTTATATAAACTGTTTGACTCTTTGGATAAACTTAAATGATGGGGAAAAATTCAATTTTGTATTTTCTCTTCTCATTTTGCCCATTTTTTCACTGATATGTCCAAGTATCTTATATTTCCAGAATACATCAGGGTTGACATTGCATTCTTTCTCTCTGATGCAATCTTGGACACCATCACTGGCACTCCCAACACTGTTCCACTGCCCATCCTCCTCCAACAGCCCCATTCCCTTCTTGTCATGTGTTCTAGACTACTCCCAGTCAGACTGGCTATTTCAGGGGCCAAACTATTATTATCCCAATAAGATCTGTTAGTACAGGGCTCCTAAGGACAACCCAATTATCTTCCAACTCCTCTAGGGAAAACTGTTAATCAACTCAAGAACAATTAACTGCCCATCAGGCAATTCATTTGGTCTATTCATTGCTTTAGAGACTGAGTTTGATATTGCCTGCTTAGATTTTACTTCTTATTTCCCTACTTGGAAGAGGCAAGTAACATTGGTTTAAGTAGTGAAATCTGCTAAAAATGATTGAGGTTTTAGGATAAAGGAGGAGATTTTGGCAAATCTTTCAAGCCAATGAGATACATTCCATGCTTACAACTCTTCCCATTATATTTCTTTTTTCTTCTGTATTCTCATATTTCTTTAATTACTCCTTACAACATACCACTTGCCTGATATATATAATATGTATATTATATATATATAAGTGGACTCCTCTTAGATACTAAACATTTTCCAAAACATACAAAACAACATTTACTTATTCAACTATTAAATATTAATAGGCACGCTTGATTGGCATTTAAATATTAACACATAATAGTAAAAATACATTGATATGTGATATGTATTATTTGGGGAAAAATAGTATTTGCTATAGATTTTTCCCCCAACCCTGCCAGGAGCGATTTCTGTGTGTGTGTGTGTGTGTGTGTGTGTGTGTGTG
>PVKC010035348.1:0-13488 GCA_004027635.1 Crocidura indochinensis | reverse complement strand
CCTGGCTCCATGCTCAGAAATTGCTCCTGGCAGGCACGGGGGACCATATGGGACACCGGGATTCGAACCGATGACCTTTTGCATGAAAGGCAAAGGCCTTACCTCCATGCTATCTCCCGGGTCCCTCTTATACTCTTTTTAAGCCTAGATCTGTGTAGACTGATATTAGTATGGCCACTCCAGTCTTTTAAAGGGAGTTTGCTTTAAAGGTTTGTCTTCCCACCTTTGACTTTAAGTCTGTGTTTACTCTCACTATACGTGTATTTCTTGCAGGAAGCAAAATATTATTTATTTATTTATTTTTATCCATTTTGCCACTCTGTGTCTCTTAATTTGTGCTGTTAGTCCAAGGACTTTGAGAGATTATTGTCATAGAAATTTTTGTCATCTTTTTGTGTGTTTTCCTTGCTTTTAAGTGGATCCACTTCTTTTAAGGCTGGTATTGAGTCTGTAAAGTTTCTGAGCTGTTGTTTATCCATGAAACTGTGTATCCTTCCTTCAAACCTGAATGAAAATCTGGCTGGGTGAAGTATTCTTGTTTAATCATTCATTTCGCTGAGTTTTGTCACTATATCTCAGCACTTCTTAGGGCTTGGAGTGTTGCCTGTGATAAATATGCTGTATATCTTAAGTTTACTTCTTTTCATGTAATTTTCCTTTTTGATCTTGATGCTGTCAGTATTCTTTCTCTCTCTACAGTTTTCATCATCATTGTGATTAGTATGTGCCTTGGTGATGCTTTTATTTGTATCTCTTTTAGCTGTTTACTCTTTGGGCATACAGGATGTGGATGCAAGCATTCTTCAGTTATCGGAATTTTCAGCAATGATGACTTTGACTTTCTTTATAGGGTCCTTCTTCTTGGTTCTTTGAGACCCCAATAATTTTTGTTGCTCTTGTTAAATTATTGGCAAATGACCAATGTGTGTTCACTTATTTTGATGATATTTTCTATGTTTTGTTTATTTAATACTCCTTTCCTATTTCTTCTGCTAAAAGGAACTGTTATGCAGATATTCTTCCAGTCACTATTCTGTCCTTACTAGCTGGTACCCAGCTGTTGAGAATTTCCAGTGAGGTTTTCATTTCATCTACCATGTTTTTCAGTCCTGACATTTCTGTTGGAAGATTTCTCATTTCTACTCTCATATCCTCAGGTCTTCTAGACTCTCTTTCCATGGTTTCTTTGATTTCTTTGAACAACCTTTATATTTCCTCTCTAAAGTCCTGATCAGAGAGGTTATATAGGCAACTGATGTTGGTTGAGTCTTCAAGACTAGCATCTTCAGGTCACAAGGTGTGATAGGATTCTGTGTTGTTTTCCTATTATGACCTTTTATAATAGGGTGTTTATTTTATGTGCTGTGGTGGGGTTCCTTGAATAGAAGAAATGTGTGTCTGCAAAGTGAAACTTGACTGGCTCACTCACCTCAGTTCAGTTCAAAATGGTGTTTTCTTTTTAAAAATAATTTTATTGTGACCAATGTAAATTACAAGTCTTTATAGTTATATTTACGGTAAAGAGTGATAAAAAAAATGGTGCTCCATCCACAGCCCACAATTGCCTCTGCCTTCACTGCTTGTCAACAGTTTACTTTTTTTTCTCCTGGCCATTCTCTTGCCTGAGCTCTCTCAATTCATAGAATTCAGTTCAAAATGACCTAACTTTTAATTTTTTTTAGTTCAGAATTTAACTGATATGGAACAGAATATTTCCATTTGGATAAATGCAAAGTTGTTTTTGGTAACTGAGAATATTGAAAGCTTCCATACTGGACATAATTTTTACCAGACTCATAAAACAGTCTATATTTGAGTAATAGGCAAAATGTGTATAATAAATTATTGTAACAAGTAACTTTAGGGACCATGGACATAGTACAGTGGGAAAGGTACTTGACCTGCATGTTGCTGACCTTCGTTCAAACCAGAGCAGGGCCTATGGTTCCTTCTGGAGGAATTCATGAACATAGAAGCAGAATAGTCCTTGACCACATCATGTATGAACCAATGAGTTCCAAATACATTTAACATTAAAAATTATAATATCTTAATTAGGCTTGGACAAGCTGTATTTATTGAAATATTAAGTCTGACAGAAAACTTAATCTACTCTAATTCTTCCTAGATATTAGCAACCAATCTCAACAATTATTAATTAAAAATTTGTATACACAATTCATAATTATGTTAAGCTAAGGCTGAATGCCTCTAACATAGCATCTGTACTATAATAAGGAAGGAAATTAAAATTAAAAAAACTCTACTTATTAGTTAGTGACATTAAAAGTACAGAAGTAATGAAGTAACACTAGCAATAAAATCATGTCCGGAGTTACTTGCGATTTTAACAAAAAGAAACTAAACTCTTTTAAGCAAAGATTTCATGAACATTTTAATTTTTTAAAGAAAACTCATTAATACTTACCTAGCTATCTCTTCTCGGTGAGCAGTCCAATCTCGGATGTAGTCTTCCTGTTCTTTTATTCGATGCTTGAATGAAGAACTAGCAGGCATTGCTGACCCAGAGCTCTGCAATCGAGGCGTTTTCAGGGCTGGAGAAGTACGTAGACGAGTATGTTTAGGTGAATTACGGTTTGATCCAAATTCATCTTCTGAGGTGGAAGCATAATCAGTAGGAAAGCGCCTCCATCTTGAATTTACTAAATTAGTTTAATTATTAAAAAAGAGTTATTATGTCATCTTCTCAGGGAAATAAAATTAAAGTTATGATTTTGAAAACACCATGAGTACACACAGCACAATTTTCACTAACTGACATACATAGACCTCACAAAACGTTAAGTCTAATATTCCTTAAACATAGAAGCAATACAGTGATGAATTTAAAACAATGTATAATATAAAAACAAGACTATGTTTCTATAGTATGAAAAAAACATTCAGATGAAAAATTCACTAATGACAACAAGCAAGTGGTATTCATAAATGTTTAATAGTAATTTTTCTGAGAATTTCCAATTTGAGTGGATATGAATTTTTTTAAATGACATCAAGAAAAATAAAAGGGAAAAGATTTCCTCATGCCAAATAAACTTTCAACATGGAGATGATACATTTCCTCTTTTCCCAACATACAAATGTGCATAATTCCTGTTGTGAAAATTAGACTGCTAGGGCCAGGAAAAGAAAACATTACCTCTGCTTTCAACATCCTGATATGCTATGACTGAAAAAAACTTTTTTCACAGTAAAAACATAACAAAGCATCTTTAGTAACTCTCTGCTGTTTTGACACTAAAAGCATATGGTTAAAATAGACAATGGCATAAAAATGAAGGAGGGAAACTATGAACTATTATCACAAACACTGACAGTTAAGGCACAGGAGATACTGTATATATTTACAGTAAAGAAAGTGGCATTTGCTTTCTTATTTAAGGTTAGTACAAACACTTAAACTACAGTAAATCAGATGCATTTGAAAGCCAAGAAGACAAATTAATAGGCACTTTATTACTGTTAACACGAAAATCAATTTACTAAGCATATAGGCAAAGAAGGAAATACAATGTTTTTAGAACCATGCCTCTAATCCTATGATTGCTAATGTGTACCATCAGAGTCTGGTTAGCAAATTATTTAATAAATATACTTTTGAGAGGGACCTCTCAAGCTCTGTACAGGTGATCAGGGGAGGTGCATTCTAAGCTATACCCAGAATGGTAGGTAGTACCTGCCTGTGGGCCTAGTGCTTGGACCTGGATCTTCAGACCCTGATACTGATCATTTGCTTGTACAAAATTAGAAAAAGTCTAGATTTATTTTTAGAAAAACATAATAATGTTAGTCGTTAAGTGATAAAGCTTAGCACTGGCTCTACATTTTAGCTGTTGTTAATATTAAGAGATCTCCATTTTCATACCACCTTTTAAAAGAGACAATGACAGGGGCCAGAGAGATAGCATGGAGGTAGGGCATTTGCCTTGCATGCAAAAGGACAGTGGCTTTAAGCCTGGCATCCCATATGGTCCCCCCGAGCCTGCCAGGAGCAATTTCTGAGCAGAGTGCCAGGAGTGACTCCTGAGCGTTGCCGGGTGTGACCCAAAAACCAAAAAAAAAATGTCCTAATAAAGCAAATATTAAAAAAAAAAAGACTAGGCTATGTAGTTTGGTAGACTAGAATTCCTTCTTTCTACTTTACTAGATTTTTTTATACCTAACTAATCTTTTCCTCTACAAACTACATTTTTGTGCTAATGGCTTTGTATGAGTTGGTGCACAAATAAAAGTGATATATTCTATCAAAATATCAGAACTTGTTTTACTTAGCTACGCAAGGTAAGCTTCTGAACACAGATGTAGTAAACATTTTTTAATCAAGTTCTATATTCAAGGACGCAAAAATAATTTATGTTTAAAGTTATATATATGAATATATATACCCAACATAAATATTATGGTATCTTATAACTTTTTCAGACTTGAAGCAATTGTAATTGGTCTACATTTCAAAAAATTCCAACATGGGGTCAGAGTGATAGTGCAGCGAGTAGTAGAGCGCTTGGCTTACATACTGCTGACCTTGGTTCGAGCCTGGCTATACATATAGCCCCCTATCCCACCCAGGACAAATGATCTCTGACAGCAGAACCAGAATTAAGACCTGAGCATTGTTCCCTAGAGCAAATTATATTTATATAATAGAGATGAATGCAAGGCAATATGGCAGAAATTTATTATGGTGCACAACACAGTATGCAGAAAAAGGAATTATAAACTGAAAAGGTTGAGTTATAAAAAAGAAACAGAATAACATTTTAAACATAACCCAAACAAAAAAACAAACAAAACAAATCAAAACAAAACAAAAAAGAAAACAAAGGGGCTGGAGAGATAGCACAGTGGTGTTTGCCTTGCAAGCGGATGATCCAGGACCTAAGGTGGTTGGTTTGAATCCCGAAGTCCCACATGGTCCCCCATGCCTGCCAGGAGCTATTTCTGAACAGATAGCCAGGAGTAACCCCCCCTGAGCATAGCCAGGTATGGCCCAAAAACCAAAACCAAAAAAAAAAATAAAACATAACTCAAACAGTAAGTTAGTTTTAAAATTAAGGGCCAGAGACCAGAGCTTGGGTAGGATAGGACTTGCACGTAGCCGACCCACATTCAATACCTAGCAACTGGTTCCCTTAACTTGCCAAAAGAAACTTCTGAGTACTGGCTGGGTGTGACCTCAAACCCAATAATAGCAGTAGTAGTAACAACAACAACAATAACTAATAAATAAAATTAAGAGCCAGTATATTTTTGAACTAACAACCAAAGAAACTGGAAGTAGCAGACTATCATTCACCCTTTTTGGATCATGATTGCTTTCTATCTTCTATACCTATTTCTATCACATATTTAATCGATAAAATCTCACGGGTGATCAGGAAGAGAGATAGAAATGTGAATGGAAGGGAGAAAAGCAGTAGTGAGGAGAAATAAAAAAAATTAAAAGAAGGCTTATATTGTGGTTTATGTTTAAAAAATGAGTATAACAACTGCATAATCAACTTTTCCTTCATTTTCAGAATTAGGTTATATGCTTGTTGATTAACAGTAACAATTATAATTGTTATATATAATAAATAATAAAGTCTTTAAGTGCTGGTACATCCCCTACTTCATACCTCTTTTTCTGCCACAACCATAAATGAAGCTGATTATGAAGTAATAAAATATTTACAAGGTACACACATGTGTCAATCTCAGTGCACTGATCACACATGTATTCTCACTAGCTTCAACTCTAAGCATAATATAATATATATATATATATATATATATATAAACAGAAAAATATGCTAGGAACATTTAAATTTTTTGGAGTGTAAATAACTTTTGTAACTATTAAAACCAATGATAGCTACACATTATTATGAAATAACAATTACTTGAGATAATGCATTTTATAATAATTATCTTTCTATAATTCAGCGAGACCAATATGTGATTGATGATTGTTTCATGAATCCATTCTCTTCTACTGAAATTAGTTTTTTTACCTCCTCCAGAAACAGACTTATCTTTTAAAATGAAGTAAAAGCTTATGAGATATTTCAAAACATAAGGAAAAAGAAATAAAATATCAATTATTTAGCCTTGAAAGAACTACAAATATATTCTGTCTTCTTTAAATTATGTAAGAATATTTTCATTTTAATCACATTATTTAAGAAGTACAGCGTCAACTTCTATTTTTTAAACCAGTTATTTCTGAAATAATTTTGATACATAAATCCCAATAACTCACCAATTAAACAATAAAATTCCTAAGTTCATTCAATATACTTTTAATTTTAAAATCTTAAATTTCTCCCAGTTTATTTAAAATGGAATTTCCCAGTTACGAAGCTAAAATATGTTAACTTTTGTATGGGGCAGTGGAAAGCCTCTATGGTTTTTTTTTTAAACCTTTTTAGGTTGGCATAAAAGATTATGATTTAAATTTTTCAAAAGAAATCTCCAAACACAAAAGAAATAAGCTGAAAGGTATGCTGTAAAGAGTAGGGATCCAATTTACCTGGAGAGCCATGAGTAGAGGTCATACTTTTAACCTTGGAGTCTGATAGCCGAGAAATACTGTTAGCTCTTATTCTAGGAGAAAACTTATCAGATGGTACTAATCTGGCTCCACTTCTAATGACAGCTTCTGCAGTCCTCGAAGAAGTACTTCTAGAGACTGTTGCTTCAGAGTCACTCCGAGCTGATAATGAGCCGAGCCTTGTTCTACGAGGTTGAGCCAATAAATCAATTCTAGAAACGCTACGTCTTCCTGTAGGTGGTTTTGATGTCGAACTTGTTGTGGACACCTCTGAAGCAACAGATGCTTTGTCAACATCAGCCAGTTCACTGTCTGAAGCTTCACCCAGCCGTGCTCTGCGCAAGAGGGAAGTCCTGGTAGGTCGTGGCCTTGGAAGCGTCGTTGATTTGTTTGATGAACCAGGTGCTACAGAAGTCTTAGATTTAATTACTTTACTTCCTTCCAGTTTAGAATGTGTGTGCTCATCAGCTGAGGTAAGTGGGGTCCTTCCATGAGATTTATAAGAATAAGTTTCCTGATCAGAGGACATAACGTCAGAAATAGAGTGAGGTACGCTAGAATTCTGGTCATCATCTGTTAAATCTACTGAAGGTTGTCTTATTCTACCACTGGATTGTATAAATTTACGGCTATCTGCTCTTGAGCCTACATCTGTACAACTTCTTTTCTTCTTTTCAGTTTTTTCTCTAGCACCTGAAGATGATGATTTTGTGACATCTTTCGAAGGGGAACCTGTGGAACACCTATCTTTATAAAGACTAGTGAAACTCTTTCGCTTTTGGGTTGACTTTCTTTCAGACTCTCCAGTGACAAGACTAATTGTACTAGCTGTGTCCACATCAGATTCTGGTGAAATTGAATTATCTCTATTATAGCTGGGAGTATCTGGGCCATCATCAGTTTTATTATCTTCACGCAGTTTAGCTTCCAGAAAAGCCATAACTGCCTCTGTGTCTTTTAGAATAAGGGTTGTGTCCATACCAGAATCAGTATCCATAGAATCACTTCGTTCTCTAATTCTATTGACAGAAGGTAAAGCTAAAGGGGGTGTAGATGAATTCTGCTTATTTATATGTGGAATAAGTTCTATTGGTACATTTGGGCTAGGTTTTTCTATGGTGAAGCTTCCTTGTCGCATTAATGATTTGGAGGATTCTTTCTTGTCTCCTCCCTTAGGAGTTTGATTTTTCAGAATTTCCTCAGTTTTTTTTCTCCTGCTCTCAGTTGGCATCACTCTTTCTTTGCTTGCAGAATGTCCTGGAATTTTTTCTTGAGGTTGTGGCTCTTGTTTGAAATATTCCTCCCTACATCTATCTATCTGACCTAACACATTTTTGGAAGTTATTTTAGGAGGTGTCCACTGTCCTGGTTCCTGTTGATGAATTTTACCTAATGCTGGCTTTAATAAGGAAGTTTCCTTTTCAGTTTCACTTTTCTCCTTTTCAGATGAATTGCCAGAGTAAGGCAGGGTCTTTTCTCCAACGGTTTCAAGAGTATCACCATTTACAGTACTGCTCATTTTATTCAGACTCCTGTCAGCATTATGTTCATCTTTTTGATATACTTGTGCAGGTACTTCTTTCTCCTGAAGTTCTGTGTCTTGTTTTTCCCCTATTTCTGATCTTTGTACTGTAACCTTTGCTCTGGAGTTCTCAAGAGACTTTTCTTCATTTGGAAGCTGGGGAAGGGTTCGTTTCTTTCTCTCTCCGTGACTAGCCAAGGAAGTTGAGGAACCAGTACTTCTCATTGAAATACCAGACTCATTGACATCTGTATCTGTAACATAAATCAAAGAAGGAATTTTTAGGGCAAAAAAAATTAAATTTCAAAGTATAAATAAAAAATCAATTAAGTATAAAACAAAACACAAATGAGGCAGCCACTGTGAATGAGTAAAACACAAATACAATGCCAAGATTACTTTCCTGAAAGAAAGGTGAGCAAAGAAGAAAAATATATACTTTGAGGCTATTATATGAGGAATTTGAGTATATTTAAAGTTTTTCTTAAATATTTCTGAAAAATGGGATGTCATTTAACTCCCACACATGTGTGTGTATATACAGAGCACTCTGTGGATTAGAGTTGAGAAAGTGATTCAGCTTCTGAGAAATTTTTATCCCTTTGGAAATATGAAAATATTGGCATTTAAATCTTATTTTTTTTTTGCTGTTTTTGTTTTTTGGACCACACCTGGTGATGCTCCTAGCTATGCGCTCAGAAATCGCTCCTGGCTTGGAGGACCACATGGGACACCAGGGGATCAAACTGCAGTTCATCCTAGCATGCAAGACAGACACCTTACTGCTTTTGCCACTGCTTTGGCCCCAGCAATTAAATTTAATAGTAACAAGTTGATGGCTATGGCTCAGAAAAATATCTACTAAATTTAACTGCTTTAACTTTATTGTAGCAACTAATCATATTATTTTTACTTTTTTATATTTATGTTCTCAGCACTACTTGAGTCACCTAAAATATAGACCTATTTTAGCTTTTTGAAGATCTTATGTAACATTTCTCACACTGTTTTGCTTCTACAACTCACACAATGCTTTAATAAGATCATTTTAGAACATAAGTTAATAGCTTATCTAGATAAACTCTTAATAAGATGAAGCAAATATATATGATGAGGGCCCAAGAGTCTAAATTTAACTACATTTTTACAGCCAGGATTGAATTTTGCATCAGTTACTTAATTTAATAAATTGTTAAATTTAATAATTCAATTATTCAGTTATTAACTTAGCTCCTTGTATGATTTCTTTGGTTTCTAGTACTCAATTTATGCAAACTAATGCAAAATTCACTCTTTCAAAAAATGTTGGTAGTAATATCAATATCAACATTTCCAATTTTCATGATAAAGAAAGGATTTTTTTTGTTTTGTTTTTGGGCCACACCCACTGACACACAGGGGGGTTACTCCTGGCTATGTGATCAGAAATGGTTCCTGGAAACCACAGTCAGTCCTAGGTCAGTGCCTATAAGGCAAACACCCTAGCTACCACTCTAGTCCCCTAATAAAAAAATTTTTATGGCACATATCACTTAGATAATTGCTGTTTACAAAATTCCTGATCTAAATTTCTGGGATTCTATAAACCAGAAATAAATTAAAAATCAAGTTTTGATTTACAATGACAACAAAATTAAAAATACAGAAAATTATTTTTATCATTAATATCTAAATCAAATAAGAATAACATTAGCAGGATAAAATATGTTTTTCGAAGAATCTTTTTTTTTTTCTGTTTTTTTAGCTATACCCACAGCGCTCAGGGGTTACTCCTGGCTCTGTACTCAGAAATCACTCCTAGCAAGCTCAGGAACCATTTGGGATGCTGGGCTTCGAACCACCGACCTTCTGTATGCAAGGCAAACACTCTACCTCCATGCTATCTCTACAGCCCCCAAAGAATCTTTTCAATCTCACAAAATTTAAGGATAATTAAAGTGAACTATTTAGATTTATGAGATATATCAGTAAATTCTACTTATAGAAAGTAGCAAACAGATACTTGCTGTATTAATAATGGGATAATCTATAATTATTTCAGTCTTAGTTTAAAATTTATTTATAAATGTAGGATATGTTCACACATATAAAATTGTGTAGAATAATATTCTTCATCTACAAATTATATCTTTTCTTTGCATAAATTATAATTCACAAATTATAGCTTTACTTTGACCTCCCAAACAGCGTCAATTGGCTTAAAAGCCACTTTGTGCAATAATTTGCCTGCTCAGTCCTAGGCCCAATAATAGACCCCTAGGACATGACTGGGTTGGCTTGAATTCTGTTGTCTAGGTAAAATCATGGACACCTAGTGTAGATAGGTCCTGCAGGATATCCTTAGGGACTCCTAGGGCTATACTTAGAAGTGCTATATTATTCTGAAAAGCTAACCTGTGTAGGCATACATTCTGCTTTTTCTTCTCTTAGCTCCTATTTATCTCCCTGGCCCTGATATTTTAATGACATCTGCAATATTTATAAAAATCAAATATTTAAAAAAGGCACATAGGGGGCTGGAGCAATAATACAATGGGTAGAGCTTTTGCCATGTACATGGTCAACATGGGTACAATCCTTAGATTCCCATATGGTTGTTCCCCCAAGCCTGACAGGAGTTATTTTGGAGTGCAGAGTCAGGAGTAACCCCTGAGTGCTACTAGAAAAATTCATATTTCTTTTTAAAAATAAATATATATTAAGGAAGGAAGAAGTGAGAAGAGAGGAGAGAGAGAAAGAAAGAAGAAAATACCATTCTCTAATGGAACTGGTACGGACAATTCCTTCATCCTTTCTTCTGTGTCATGCCTTGTATGATTAGCAGCCAAACTAGCCCATTGTGAAACCCAACGCTTGTTTCCAGATGAAGAGGTTCCTTCCTAAAGGAGAAAAAAAATGAATGATAATTTTCATGAAAAAATTTTGATTCAGTTATAATAATTTAGATAAAGTATTTTTACTTTTCCTACATTGCTATGTATGATTTATTGTTTTTTCATACATATAATAAATGTTTTCAAGGTGTTGCCTTTAATAATATTATTAGTGTAGATATAAATTGTTTTATTTATTTGTTAATTATTAGCAATAGTCTTAGAGTACAACATTTACTAGAAAAATCTAGGTGTATTATAGCCTTATGTCTAAAACAGAGTTAAGGTTACTTCATTCTACCAACATAGACACTAAAGGTTTAATGCTAAATCCAAAGTCCCAACGAGTATAAAATCTGCCAGCTCATATCACGAGGAATTTATAAAACAAACCCAAAGCTTTATATAATAAATTAATGTAGCTAGAAATCATTTAATCCTCTTAGATTTTTACTACTAGTCTGAATGTATCTATCTTTTTTAGATCAATATTTAAGCCAACTATTCTTCATTCCTTCATAAGTAAAGTATGAAATGGAGCAAAATTTGACTTTGTTCATAGACTTAATGAACTTACACTGACAATTAAGGTCAGGGAAATCTTGGGTTGGATAATAAGTTAAGGTACTGGCCTTACATTCACCTGACCTTAGTTCAATCCCTAGTACTATAATATTGTCCCTAAAGTCAGGAATGAATTCTACGCATAGAGACAATAATAATCACTGGAACAAAGCCAGTGTGGCTCAAACCTCCCTCCCATCACTATCCCCAAACAAAAAAGTAAACAAAAGGAGAGAAAGAAAGAAAGAAAGAAAGAAAGAGAGAGAGAAAGAAAGAAAGAAAGAAAGAAAGAAAGAAAGAAAGAAAGAAAGAAAGAAAGAAAGAAAGAAAGAAAGAAAGAAAGAAAGAAAGAGAGAGAGAAAGAAAGAGAGAGAGAGAAAGAGAGAGAGAGAAAGAGGAGGGAGGGAGGGAGGAAGGAAGGAAGAAAGAAAGAGAAAGAAAGAAAGAAAGAAAGAGAGAGAGAAAGAAAGAGAGAAAGAAGGAAAAAAGAAAGAAGAAAGAAAGAAAGGAAGGAAGGAAAGAAAGAAAAAGAAAGAACGGAAGGAAAGAAAGAAAGAAAGAAAGAAAGAAAGAAAGAAAGAAAGAAAGAAAGAAAGAAAGAAAGAAAGAAAGAAAGAAAGAAAGAAAGAAAGAAAGAAGGAAGGAAGGAAGGAAGAAAGGAAAGGAAAGGAAGGAAGGAAGGAAAGAAGGAAGGAAGGAAGGAAGGAAGAAGGAAGGAAGGAAGGAAGGAAGGTTAATCATTGAAGATCAGGGAAACTAGGCATTTAATATAAAGCACTAGGGACTACAGGAACAAATATATACCCTCACTAAAAATATAAGGTAAGTTTAATATAAAAGCTTGAATGTAATGAAAGCTGTGATAAAAACTTATTTTTAATTGTTCAAAACTATTTTATAGTGTTATATCTATATTAAATTTGACAGACAAGTAAACTATAGGAAGTATTTCAAACTAACTATATCCTATATAATTTGAAGAGTACTAGGCTAAAATGCTAATTATATATGAGACACATATTAGTAATGCCTACTAGAGCCTAATGAATCCTTTCCTTTCAAGAATTTTTGATAGTAGCCCTAATTTCTATAGCTTATATCTATAACAGGGTTTATAAAGCCTGTATACCCATAACAGGGTAGGTTTCATTAATATAACTTTTTGTACTATGTGAAAACCTTGCTATTATGACTGTTTCTAAGGCTTATTAGGAGACTCATTTAAATATACACAGTGATGCTATATATTAATTTTAGTTTTGAAAGAATAAGTTTGGGGAGTAGAGAAGTGAGGAAGAGTCTTATTAGCATCATTCATAATTTATGCATGTTATATAGTCTTGAATATATATATACTGGAATATTAAAACATTACAGTAAATAATATCATTTGCTTTCTTTTTTTTTTTTGGTTTTTTTTTGGGGGGGTCACACCCAGCAGTGCTCAGGGGTTACTCCTGGCTCCATGCTCAGAAATTGCTCCTGGCAGGCATGGGGGACCATATGGGGCACCGGGATTCGAACCGATGACCTTTTGCATGAAAGGCAAACGCCTTACCTACATGCTATCTCCCTGGCCCCATATCATTTGCTTTCAATAAGTATATTAGGTATCAGAAATCAAGTAACAGTCTACAAAGGAGAAAATAAAATTAAATTATAATAAAAACTTTGACAGTCAGTTTTCAGGAAGTGGCATAAAGACAAATTTAACAATAGTAAAAAGAAGTACTAGACCTGTCATTTAAAAGAATAACTGATTTATATTTCATGTAAATATAACATTTATATTTTATTTGTACCCTAGGATTTTAATTTAGTTATAGTTTATACTTATATAACAGATTTTGGGGCCCGGGAGATAGCATGGAGGTAAGGCATTTGCTTTTCATGCAAAAGGTCATCGGTTCAAATCCCGGTGCCCCACATGGTCCCCTGTGCCTGCCAGGAGCAATTTCTGAGCATGGAGCCAGGAG
>PVKC010035347.1:0-13493 GCA_004027635.1 Crocidura indochinensis | reverse complement strand
CCCCTTAGGGGCTATTAGTGGTCCATTTTACAAATGAAGAAGCAATGGCTCCAATAGCTGATGTGCCAATAGGTCACTGCTTGACCATCATGACAGTGAACACTTCAGAATTTGCTAGACACCACTTGGGCACTGTTCTAACCTGAAGCAGGGTCCCCAACACTATTCCCTGTGCTTGGAGAGGTTGACCATTTCTCCTCAAAACGCTATAGGGTAAATTCCCTTGTTAGCTGTCATATCACAGGGGTGGAACACAAAACAGAGATAAGTACCTACCCAAGGTCCCATAGGCTCAGCTATACTGAACTCCAGGAATTCTGGCATCAAACCTCTTTGACACCCCCACCCCACCTTAGCACTTTGGACACTGGTCCTTCTGCTGTCTCTGAAAGGGAGATGGTCCAAGGGTGCCCAGAAATGACCATAACTATAAAACCCATCAAATGCCATGGTCCCACCATGAACAAGAAACTTACACTCCCCACCCACTCACCCACCCACCCATAACCAACATCTCAGAAAGTCCTTCATCATGAACCTGCAGAAGTAACAGCTTGGTCTAGCTATTAATTTTATTTGTTGTTTTACTTATTTTTGGCTTGAATGCAACTTTCTCTCTACCATGTAGCCTATTTCTAAGTAGGCGCTCTCCATGTACACTGATGGGGGGGGGTGGGATGTGAATCCAATTAACTTCAAATTTAGCTCATAATGAACTTATCTCATTTTGCTACTGGCTCAGTTCTCATTGTGTGGCAGTAATTAACCACTGGGGGTTGTCAGTCCCAGACACATGATGTGGGGGTCCTCCCAGCCCCTCACTTCAAACCCTTGCAGAATTCATTACCCTGACAGTGTGAAAGCCCTTCACTTTGAATACCACAGGGCACCGACCATGTTCCCCCCTACCTGTGGGAGAGAAAGAGGGGAGACAGACAGCTGGGAATTGGCATGAACAGCAAGGGAGTACAGGGGGTATGGTATCTAGTCACATTAGTGGGAGAGGGGCAGCCTGCCATGACAGCCCTGGTCAGCCGAAATCCTTCCACCAGGACACGAAATGTTGGGACTTGCTGTGTGACTTTGGCTGTTGTCCCTCATCTCTGGGTCTGAGTTATTCTATCTGAACACTTGAGGCATGGGGACAAGCCAGTGGCCACTGAAGGTTTTTTTTTTTCCACTCCTGTGTCCTGTAAGTCATTTTGTGTGGAGGATACAGAGACTCTGACTGCTAGAGAGAGAGGTTACAGTGCCTGTTTACAGCATCAGACTGTTTTTTTTTTTTTTTTGAGTCACACCCAGAAGAGCTCAGGGATTACTCCTGGCTCAGAATTGCTCCTGGCAAGCTCGGGGGGCAATGTGGGATGCCGGGATTAGAACCACTGACCTTCTGCATGCAAGGCAAAGACCCTACCTCCATGTTATCTCTCCAGCCCCACAGCATCAGATAATTTCATGAAAGGAAGGTAATTGTCTGGATTCTCTCTACGGAGATGAATGCAAGACCCCATTGCTATTAATAATGTCCACATGTGGGAATCAGCAATTCCTGAAAAGAAGCAGGTCCTCTGGTTTCACTTCATGAGGAGACCTCTGCATCTGTAAATGGCAGTGATTTGGGCCCTAAAGCTAACCTGGGGAGCAGAATAAAAATGGTGGAAGGCCTTATTTAGTTTTCACATTGTCTCATGGTTAGCCTTTGCAAGCATGAAGTTCATTCTAAACCACCCGCTCCACCAGGATTGAAAATTATGTCATTTAAAAAAAAATATATATAGGGGCTAGAGCAATAGCTACAGCAGGTAGGGCATTTGCCTTGCACATGGTCAACCCAATTTTATTCCTGGTATCCCATATGGCCCACCAAGCACCACCAGGAATAACCTCTGAATGCAGAGCTAGGAATAATCCCTATCACTTCTGGGTATGGTCCCAAAACAGAAAAATATATTTAAACGCGTATATATGTATATGTTTATGTATACCTACATTAACATATACATATATTCTAATAATTTTATTCCAGTATAGAAATGGGGTCCATACCTGGCAGTGTTCTGGTTCTGTGCTTGGGAGTCACTCCATGGGGTACCCAAAAATCAAACCCAGGTGGCCTGCATGCAATGCTTGTGCTCAGCTGTTTGAATCAACTCCCAAGCACATCTGACAATTTTCTTTAATATTTTCCTGGTAGATGATCTAAGCCCCTGCTTCACAAATGCTCTTGGAACCACTTTAATCTTTTTATAGTTTCTCTTGTTCATTTATGAGTTGAATAAAATCTTTACACATGTTCATTCCCTGTGTGTACATGAGTTATGGTCTTAACTTTTAAAAAATACTAGCTTGACACTTGTTAGATGAACAAGCCAACCAGAAACCCTACCCCCACCCTGAAAGACTAGAGCTGCAGGTTTCAACAAATGCTAAAAGCAGCTGACAATAAACAACTGTCACCTGTGGGGTGGGACCCACACTCAGACACCCTACGAAGGGAGGCGCTGCATCTTACCACCAAACCCTGAAAGTGTGGACATGGCCCATACAGCAGAGAGACCCCAGCTGGCACTTGAAATGTGTGACAGTTTGAACAGGGCTGTGCTGAAGTCTCCCTTTGTTCCAATCTGCCAGAGCGAAGGAGGTGCTGAACGGGTGGCACCGAAGGGGCAGCTTTCACCTGAGGGAAAAGGCTGGGGCTGAAGCAACAGCTTACCCCACCCGCAGATAGTGACGTGCTAATTGCAGATGTGCTTCTCCACTCATTAGGGTGGCAGGCAGGCCCCCATGACAGGTTTATTAGCCATTACTTTAGGTGCTGTTATTTACTCAGAAATAATAACTCTCCATTTCTTTCCCCCTCCCTGACTTACTTAATCTCTACCTTTCACTAAGTCTGACTGTTCTTCCTCTAATTGCCCTAGCTAAAGAGCTAGTCTGAACTGGACAGTTCAAAAACAATTCAGAAGATCCCTTCATCAGTGTGCTGTTTACATCGCAGTCACCAATGCTCCCATTTCTTCATTTGAACTGGCCTCGTCTCCCTCCTTGGAATCTTGGAAAGGAACCAGACCCAAACACTGTGCTTCAATTTCCAAAGATCACTTCATCTGCCTGGCATTTGAAAGGCTCAATCTCTAGATAACCCCATGCACATTTATGATATGCTTGTCCCACAAGTAGTGACTGAAGCAGATGAAACTGAGAATGGGATGAGCCAGGTGTGGAGAAACCCCACTATGCTCATAGGCCCTCGATTTCCCTGCCAGGACCTGCACTACCTCAAAGGAAAACAGTGTTCATAAAGGAGGAAGTGAGACAGCAATGAGCAAGCTCCTTTTTTCATTCCCTCATTCACTCACTCACATATTCTTTCATGCCTGATCTAATACTAAGTGCTGCATGCCTAGCAGTGATAATAATAGTACTAAAAACAAGAACCACCACAATAAAAGCAATCATTTGTTCAGTTCTTATCATTTGTCAGGTATCATTCTAAAGGCATTTTTTGGTTTACGATACTTAGACTCAAACCCAGGCCCTCACAGATGCACATTACTACTGGCCTACAACCCCCTCTCACCATCCTAAGTGCTTTGCACATCTTATCTCTTTGCAGTATTGGAGCCCTGGGTAGATCAAAGTCTGTGGAACCCCAATTTATAGATCAGATAACCAACAAAGTAAAAGTGGAGAAAGTGTGCACTGAGCTCCTCAGATGCCCAAATCTACGCTTTCCTCCATCCTATATTAATGGATAATTCTACTTCCATTGGTGAACTGCAAAGTACAGACATGCCTCTCCTTCAACATGAAATCCCACTTCTAGGATGCTGCCTATGGAAAAATAAAAGTACATACACTTGATGGGAAAGAAGGAGAAAGGGGAAGAAAGAGGGGAGATAATTCAAGGATCCATCACAATGGCTAGGTTTGATAAATGATATTTCCCTTTGATGTCCTCTTATAGAGGTTCGACAAACTATAAAGATGGTTTGCATGTGTAGATAAAGGCAAGTGCTCTATGATACATTACCTGGGAAAACAACCCAAGAGCTAACAGCATTGTGTCAAGTGGGCTCATAACAGCAGATAAAACCCATTTGCTGCTAGCTACATAAAAGCTTTCTTGAACATGAACATAAGGGCCATTACTTTGGGTGAGGAACAATGGAAGGGTATGGAAGCTTAGGAAAAGGGAAGATGATTAATTTTTAAGTTTTATATTTTTCTGGAAGGCTTAAGGCTTTAACTATAGGTATGTGTTTCTTTTTCTTCAAAATTAACTCCTTGATTTAAAATGAACTTTTTGTTAATCAAGGCACTGCTCCCAGGGGCTCACTCACTGCCTGGAAGGGGGAGATAATGACCCCCAGCAGTGCTGAATGCACATACTCTCTCTGGTCTCTGCTCTTACCTCAGCAGCCTTCAGGTCAGAGCAGTCACAGTGGAAACCTTTGTTGTCAGGGACAGCAGCACAATGCCAGAACTACATTGGCAAGTCCAGGCTCACCTGGTCTCCTACAAAGCAGCATCTTTCCCCAGGATAAGCAGAAACTCTGAGTCCCACTGACCTGAAATGCCTCATTGAGTCCTCTCAGCCCTGGCTTTCAGTAGCCAGAAAGTGGACACCAAACCTGTCCCTAGCATCCCTTTGAGCCCCAACACTGACCAACTCTACGCTCATGTAACAGTTCTGGAGAGCTTCATGGCTCCATTCCCCAGATGTGCAGGTTGAAAATTGCAAGTTAATAATTGGAAGAGAGACTTTAAAATCCATTCAAAAAAGTGACTGGTAAGTAGAGGGATGGTGACATAAAAAATAGTATGATCAAACATAAATCTGGGGCCAAAAATTGCACAGTGGGTAGGATGCCAGCTTTGCACATGACTGTGATGAACACAACCCAGTTTTAATTCCCAGAATTGCATGGTTCCAGAATCCCTGCTAGGAGTGATACCTGACACAGAGCCAGGAAGAAACCCTAAGCAATGCTGGATTTGACCCCAAAATAGGATGTCAAAATCTGGGTTTGTCAGGGAGATGGAGTGTAGGTTTTGCATGTGGGAGCTCCAAGTTCTATAGTTGACACAGCATGGGCTACTGAACACTGCAGAAAAATTAGCCCGGAGGACAACTGGATATGGCCCCCTCATCAAACAAGCAAAAATCCAAATCCAGGTAGCCTAAGGTGCTTGAAGAAAGGGGAGCCTCCTTCGCAAACCTCCAGAGTAGTCATTGCTGCATCTAGGAGCTAAGGATCAGCAACGCCATCCTCAGCAATGAACTAGGAGTGTTAGCATGAGAAGAGGTTGAATTTATACTCATCATTCCAGACTTATACTGTGCCTCTCTTCTCAGAAGGGCTGAATGTACAAACAAGGATTTGAAATTTATCTTGGGACTATAGGATCCTAAGTAGTGAATCCTAAGCAGAAAAGCCTAGCAGTCCACTCATAGCAGGAGGGATCCCCAGAGAATCAGTGCATGGCCCCAGAAATGACCACCAGAAAAGAAAAGGCTGACTTGTCCAGCCTAGCCTACCACACCTCCACCACCGCTAAGGGCTGGCGCCACCCCAAATGAAGTGGAGAATGTGGAACTGTATCTTTGCCTCATGCTGATTCAGGACATTGAGTCCTGGGAGGTATTTCGGTCACCCTCTATTAGGGCTGAGAAGATTCTCCTTGAATTTGCCCACATCCTAATTGTTGCTAAATGTTGAGCACAATTCCCAAGTCTCATGGTTGGAAAACTTCCCTTCTCCAGATTTGGGCCCTATAGACAGAGATAATGTTACACAGAAAAGAACAAATAATCACAAAGATAGTGCCCATTCTGTGTCAAGTTGACTGTTTTGCACACAGTCAACCTGAATTTGACCCCTGCATCCCATTTGATCTCCCTGAGTGCTGGGGGTGGCTCTCTCAAAAGCAAAGTAGAACAAACAAAGCAAGAAAGCATCACACACTCCTAAAGTGGTCTTCTAGTTTGGGGATATGGAATCTTTGCGAGAGGGCCAGGGTTTCATGCTGATTAGTGACAAGGATCACAGACCAGGGATCTCCACTTAGACCCTGACTTCATACTTGTGGGCTGTGTGACCTTGAGTAGGTTGATTAGTCTCTCTGCTTTCTAATCTGTCAATGACAATCAGCCAATCTGCCTGGCAGCACTTACATGAATAAGAAAAATAGGCAGGGAAAGGCCCTTACAGGTCCTAGAGCCCAGCACGGGGCAATGTTCCACCACAAACTGCTACTGCTACAACAGTACAGCACAGAAATCTCTGAAAGTGGGGATCTGCTAATGGCAAGCTCCCAGCAGCCACCTCCCCCCAAATTTCCCCATTAAACCTGAATATACCATTTGATGAGCACACTCTTTTAAGCAAAGCCAAATCTCAACTGGGTATCTTCCCAGTGTGACCTTGGGCAAGATCTCAGCCCCTTTCCTCACAGGCTTTGAGGAGCAGGAGAAACTTGGAGAGGTGAAGCTTTATGGGTGATTGTAATGACTGATGGGGAGTGAGTGAATCTGGCTGTCCATGGTTGCCACCTTCCTTTGTACCATTCCCCTGACATGGTCTAGATTCATATTGAACATTTGCTTTTTTTTTTTACTTTTGGGGTCACATCAATAGTGTTTTAAGGTCACTCCAACAGGGATCTGGAGGATCATGTAAACCCAGGAATGCAACCCAGGGCTACAAAGCTTGCAGACCTGCCCTTTGAACGCCTTCCTGGACACCTCAGAACACATGGAGGTAGAAATCAGAAAGGTACATGGAGGAAGCAGGATTCAACATAGCAATGGAGCTTCAGCTCCACATACCCACTTGCACTATAAACACACATCATGGTTGAGTTATGCCACAAGCTCCAGAAGCTGCACAGTGCTGGGGATTGAACCAGGGTGAAGCATATCACCCCTAACTATCTCCTGCTAACTAGGGTTAGCACCCTAACCCCTGAACTATCTCCTTGGCCCCAGGCTTCTGATCTCTTGCCCTGAGACTGATACCTGTCACAAACCCTAAAGCAGTACCTGGGCCATTCTACTTCCACTCCAAAATGTCACAGAGGTATAAGCCAGCAGCCCCAAAACTAGGCCAGATCATTGTAATCGTGTGTGCAAGATAGGTGAACAGGTGTGATGCTATCTATGTTGGGGTATAAACCAAGCCCATCCACAGAGGCACCTTCCCAGGAATATGGCAAATGAGTGAGCTGCAGAGAATAGGCATTAAATCACTGTCTGCCATGCCGTAGGTTGTCACATCTCCAGCTTCATCTCACAGCCCTCCATTCCTCCCTCCTCCCTCTCCAAGAGACTAGGGAAATGTCAGAACCTCTGAATGCCATTGCTGGATCTCACATCATGCCTGTCCCTCAGGAGCCATCAGGAGGTCCTAGTGGGAGAACAGAAGTGAAAGTGGTGCCTGCTCCCTTCGAGGGACCCACTTGAGTAAAGAGGAATGAACGAGTTGGTCAGGCTAGGGTTCAATCAATGATTCACCATATCTTTGCCCAGAGTGGAAGAAATTAAGGCTCGAGAAGGGGAAGCAAAGAGCTGACTTGAGATTCAAGTGCAACAGTGGGACAGGAGGCTTCCTGAAGGAGAAATCAATGGTGGTCTGTGGGAGAACACCTCCTGAGGGTGTGGGAACAGGTCTCTGGCACTGTGGCAGGAGCCCACCAGAGGATGATCCCTGAAAGGTAGAGGTATTCAGGACTGGGTCTGAGCTTCCTCAGGGCAGCAGAGGCTGGGTGAGGTGGGGAATGGCTGGGCATCAGGTGAAGAGACTGAGGACCACGCTGCGACTCAGGCTGAGCAGCAGAGATGCATGTTATGAGACCAGCCCTTGCACTGGCTGGAATGGGGGCACCGAGTCCAGAGGGCAGTGAAGGACAGTGGGCACAGGGATCCAGACCAGTTCCTGAGCCTCCGGAGGGGCCTCAGGGATCCCTCCCTTAATTACAGAACCTTACTTACAGCTGGTTTATATAAAAGTTTTATTGGGATAAAAGTCTTCTTCAAAAAAACTAAAAGTGAAGGGCTGGAGAGCACAGGGATAAGATGCTTGCTGTGCCCACGGTCAACCCTGTTTGATCCCCAGCACTGCATGTGGACTCTGAGGACAGTCAAGAGACCCCAAAGCATCACCAGGTGTGACTCAAAACAACAACAAAAACATATAAAAAATAAACCCAAAATGAAAATACGAAAAACTGAGCTGTGAATACCACTGGCTAAGAAACCTCTCCAAGGTCCCCACCCCCATTTCGTTTCCTGCCTCTCCCTCCCTCCTCACAGAAACCCCTTGGGCTCCAAGCCCTGGAGCTCTCCTGTCTTTCACCCAGCAGTTCTATTCCAGGAAAAGAGAACAGAGTATCTCCAGGTGCCAGGAACCACAGATGTGTCTATCCTGGGCTCTGCAGGTGGGGCTATGGGAACTGAGGACAGAGGCTAGAACAGGCCCTCCCCTGGGATCTCAAGGGGTGGCAAAAAGGACCCCATCAGTGCCTGCTCACAGAACACAAACTGGGAATCAGACATCACAGAATCTGCTTGTGGCTTCAGCTTCACAACATGGACAGTATCTTCTTGGGCCTCAATTTCCATACTGGCAAAATGGGAACAGAGCCCCTGCCCCTCCTCCCAGCGTTCCTAGGCTCTGGGAACAGAGGAAGGAGACAGAAGCCTAGGAAGAGGAGGAAAACTGCAGAGACATCTGCTCAAGCTCCAGAAAGTCAGTGGGGCAACCCCAATGGCATCTTCTGGATTGCAAGTCCAGATGGGTCAAGCACTTGCTGCCTAGCCCATTGCCCGACTTCTACAATTGTGGCAGTTTATCCCAGTGCTACCCTCAGTCTCCTTGATTATGAAGTGAGTGTGTGAAGATACATTCTTCACCAGTTTGTGACAGTTCATTGGGAGCAGAGATTGCATGGAATCAAGACTTGAGGTAGGAAGCTTGCCACTGAGTCAGGGAGTGCAGTTAGGGCAGAGAAAGGAGCATTATGACAAGAGTAGTTGGAAATAATCACTCTGGACAAGAACTGGAGACTGAAAGGAGATAAAGTGATGTGTGTGATATTCGTCATGAGAGAGAGAGAGAGAACATTTGTTAAATAGCCAGGCTGGGGTAGGAGAGAGAAGGAAATTGGAGATATTGGTGTGGTAAATGTAAACTGGTGAAGGAATGGGTATTGAACGTTGTATGACTGAAACTCAAAATCATAAACTACTTTGTAACTGTATTTCATGGTGATTCAATTAAAATTATTAATTAAAATGTATGAAAATTGCTAAAAAAAATAATAAAATAAATTTTAAAAGACTCAGGGCTTCTCCTTCCCCTAACTCCTCCTGCCCGAGGCTCACATTCCCAGGGCCCCCTCCTATCACCAACCTCTTCTCCAGACAACCCCACCAAAATGAACCTCGCCAGGCAGGAGGATGTGAAGAATTAAAACACGCAATCCAACAGCTTCTTGACGCGAAATGCTTTGGAAATTTTCGGCTCCATTTACTTCTCAATCTAATTTTGTCCTCGGATGCACATTATGCGCGAGATGGGATCTCATGTGGTTTGTCAGGCGATCCACACACCAGCAGGAGGCAACCAGCACTGCTGCCTTTTTCTCTTGCCCCGGAGCAGCAATGAGAGACCCCCAGACTGTTCTAGGGTGCTCTGGGAACCCACAGGTCCAGCCTTCTCCATCTTTGCCCCAGGTCTGGGGTTAGAAAGTGAGGGCATCATGGGCTCTCAGTCTCTCTACACACACAGAATACTATAGGCACACACACACACACACACACACACACACACACACACACGCACACACACACACACACAAGCCAGTTTCCTGGCCTGGCATAGAGAGCAGCCTAAGGACATGACTTCCCCAAATCCTTTCTGAGCAAATGCTGCCATGTCCTGGCATCACTCAGCACACTGCCGATGTCACCTCCTAGGAAATGTCTTTCTAAGTCCCCTACTGGCTCTATGCACCCACAGACCTCCATCCTCTCTGTAGTCCTCTCAGAGTCCTGTGGCTGGCGCCTTGACACAGTTCATGTCACCCTGACTGGGACAGCTATCTAGAGCACCTGTCCAGGACAGCCCCCCTCAATTCCTACCCAGATGCTGCTACCATGTTTGTCCTGGGGCTAAAGCCAAATCAATGCCTGCTGGTTCATCATTCAGTAATCTTTTTTAAATCACTCTTGGGGAAGGGGGGCAGAGCTAAGCCAGGCACTTGGAGTGTGTGCTCTTAAAAAACAACAACAACAACAACAACAACAGACTCTGGGGTGAATAAGATAGTCCAGGAGGTAAGATAAGGCACTTGGCTCACATGTGCCTGGTTCAATCCCCAGCACTGCTTATGGCCCCTCAATCATCTTCAGGGGTCACTCCTAAGCGCCATAGGGTATGGTTCAGAAACAAACAAACCAAACCAAACCAAAGCACTGCATCAGGTTTTCCCTGTGAATCTGAGAGCTTATCCATTTCATTTTTCCTGCTGGAAAAAAAGCTACTAGTCCAAGCTCAGAAACTACCCCAGATCTCCCAGCTTAGGGCCCCAAAGTGCCCATTCTTCTTCCTTTCTCTCAAGCTCTCCCCAAGATAATCATGAAATCACAGCCCATACCACAGCTTTGGGTCTGGCCACACCTCCCACAGCCATTCCTAGAACTCCAGAAATCAGCTCCCTTTTGTTTGTCTGGCTTCTGGCTTGGGTGCAGATGACTTCAGGGTTTAACTGAATAATTGGAAGGAGTTCATGACACTCAACAAAAACTCTAAGACTAAGCTTCTCATAATGACCAAAACTATCCAAAGCTGATAAAAGTTTATAGCCCTTATTATAGTGGATCTCTTTGCTCCTTCCTTCAAATGTCTTTTTTGGCCACCTGGCACTATATAATACCATTCTTTCTTTGGAAAATCTACTTTAAGAGTTTAGACTCCTGAACAAGAGAGAGTTCAACAGATTGAGTTTAGATTTGCATATAGGAGGATTGGGTTTAATCTCCAGTATTACATGGTACCCTGAGCATGGCAAGAAGTCATGCCCCCCCACAAAAAAAAACAGAAAAAGGGGGCCGGGCAGTGGCACTGGAGGTAAGGTGCCTGCCTTGCCTTGTGCTAACCTAGGACGGGCCGCGGTTCGATCCCCCTGTTCCCCATATGGACCCCCGTGTCTGCTAGGAGCAACTTCTGAGAGAATAGCCAGGAGTAACCCCTGAGTGTCACCAGCTGTGGCCCAAAAAAACAAAAAAAAAAAAAACAAAAAAAAAGAAGTCAGAGAGCTAAGAGTAACCCCTGAATACTAGCCCCTAAACACTGACAGAGAAGCATGGCATAACCACCTCCACCCAAAAATCATGAGCCTTCAAGGCCAGAAGTAGAAGCTGACTCTCCCAGCCTCTCTTGCAGCTACCCTATACAGATGATGCAGGTGAGTTACTAATTCAGAAGCTAGAGACATAAAGGAGCAGATGGCCAACAAGCCTATCAGATGAGGCAGAGACAGTAGACATCTTCATAAATAGTTGAGCCCTCTGCACCACAGCCAAAGTAGTGCAGTGTAGTGCAGGCAGGTTCAGGTGTGGTTCAGTTGTTTTGCAGGCAGAATACAGGTGTGGTGCAGGTGTGGTGGAGGTATGGTGGAGGCAGAGTACATATATGGTTTCTGTATGTGAGGCTGCCAAGTCTGGTTCTATGGCCCTTTTAAGTGTCTTGACAGCCCTTAGAAAATCACACATATAACATAATGCACTTCAATGTCAATGGGTCTGGAGAGTGTTAAACAAAATAAGTCAGAGTGAAAAGGACAAATACTAAATGATCTCATTCATTGGTGGTGGTAGTTAAGAACAATACAAGGAAATGGTATCAAACAATGAAAAGTCCTTGGTCTTGGCTTATGAAACTGAGGTTATAGAACAGCAATGAAAGGAAAGTAGGAGGGAATAGGTAATTCTTTACTCAGGTTCAGGTTAATGAGGGGCAGTGTGAAGGTGCATCAGTTTGTTCAGAAAAAAAAAAACATTCCTTTTAACATTATTGTAACCATGTTACTTAAACTACAAAAAAAAGAAAAAGATTAATAAAATAGGGGCCAGAGAAATAGTACTGTGAGAATGGTGCTTGCCTTGCATTCAACATGCCCTAGTTCAATCCCCAGCATCACATATTTTGTCCTTAGGAGAGACCCCTAATTACAGTTGGAAGTAAGAAACAAACACCATTGGGTATGGCCTCAAAATAAAAATAAATAGGGGCCCGGGAGATTGCATGGAGGTAAGGTGTTTGCCTTTCATGCAAAAGGTCATCGGTTCGAATCCCAATGCCCTATATGGTCCCCCGTGCCTGCCAGGAGCAATTTCTGAGCATGGAGCCAGGAGTAACCCCTGAACACTGCCAGGTGTGACCCAAAAAAGATAAAAAAATAAAAATAAATAAATACAAATTTTTAAATAAAAGGAACCAGAGCGACAGTACAGTAGGTAAGGCATTTGCCTTACATGTGACTAAGCTGAGTTTGACCATATATGGTCCCCCAATCACCACAAGTTCTGAATGTGAGCCAAAAGTAAGTCCTGAACATTGCTGAGTATAGCCCAAAAAACAAAAAAATATTTTTAAATAAACTAAAAAGAGAAAATCCCTTTCATGCATGAACATCCTGACAGAATCCCAGCAACTTCTCTGAGCTTCCTGTTGTCACCTCTAATCTGGGTGTTGCTCCTCTCACCCCTCTTCCTCCTCCCTGGCTGACCCGCCCATGCTGGAGTTGAGTCTGAACCCCACTACTCTCAGATGTTCCACACAAGCACCTCTGGGAGCCACAAAATCTTAGCACTCACACATGATCCTCCTCCTGTAATCTCATCTTAGGTGTGGGCTCTATCTCCACAACTTCCCCTTGACTTCTGCTTCTCTCCAATATCTTACATTCAATTACAGCCCATTGTGCTGCCCAGCTTTTCTTTCCATTCCCTGCAGTCAGTTAGTTCCTGGTCCTGATTCTTTCTTTCCTGGACTCTAATAACTATCTTCAAAAAGTCAAGTCTTGAAGAGCCATTTTAGACTCTTGGGAAAGACTCCAGAGATTTTTCAGAGAAATTCCAACCTCATAAGACACCCCCAGCACCAGGGCTGGAGCTATCTTGGAGTTTATCTTGCATACAGCTGTCCCAGGTTTGGACACTGACATCCCATATGGTTCCTAAGCACCATCAGGAGTAATTCCTGTGTGCAGAGCCAGGAGTCAGCCCTAAGCACTGACATGTATGGCATAGAAAAAGCAAACAAAGACTCCTCAGCACTAGGAAGTCATAACTCCAGGTCCTTGATAACATTCACAATATGACCCAATCTTCTTCAGCTGCTGCTCTGCCACTTGTCAGCTGTTTGTACCCTACACACACACACATACACACACACACACACACACACACACACACACACACACACACA
>PVKC010035346.1:0-13468 GCA_004027635.1 Crocidura indochinensis | reverse complement strand
TTATATCATGCTTCTGCTTGCGACAGTTTGCAAATGGGAGGCGATGGGATGACAGCAGTAGAGAAATTTTCATTGATTCCCCCTCCCAGTTTGCAGTGATATTGTTGGATTCTCTGTTGGATACCACAACCTTGCTAGTGAGAATGAAAATTGGAAGATAACTTCAGGCAGCTTTTGCTGAGTGAGGTGGAGAGAAATTAGGGAAAGGGTCCCTGAGAGAGAACTCCAGAAATGGCAGTGACCCTTTATGTATCATGGGCTGAGAGGATTGTTTCTGTGTAAGGGCCAGAGATGCCATCAACTACCCCAAAATTGCCTCCTGTTTGAAAAAGGCAAGAAGGCAGACTCCCACCTCCATTAACGAGCTGGCAGGGCTGTAAAAACTGTCTTCTGTTGTTTAAGCATTTTTTATTTAGGAGGGGCAGTTTTGGGTCTCCAACTGCTACTTCCAGAACCTGAGAACCAACATATTGTGATAACTCAGCCAATTCAGCAAGCAATTTAGTGCTAGAATATGGTATTAGTTGGACCCTTTGGTATTTGAGGCCACCAGGGCTACACCTGGTAATTTTCAGGTGTCCACATGGTTGTGGGATGTGTTTTAATCCTTGCACTCTCTCTCCAGACCCAGTTTTTAGTATTTTCATGATGCAGTCAGAGTACTGGTGTGCCCAAGAAAAGGAAGAGGAGTAGTGTGCAGCAGTCATTTGCCATATAGGGAGTGAAGAGTGTTCCTCCCCCACTGCCTCCACCACCAACTCTGATGTCACATTCCTACCACTTGAGGAACTGGCCCAGGAGCTTCATCTTAAATTTGTGATATGTGCTGAGAGAGAGATTTTTTTTCTTTCAGAATTTTGTGATGATTCTTGTGCTCAGTAGGGCAACAGCTTTCTTAAGCCAGGAGCATTGGTGTTGGCAATGAATAGTGCTCCCTATGAGTGACGTCTCTAAGTATTGGATAACTGGCCTTCAAATTGCTTGATAATTTAATACCTTTAAATAATGTTAGATGGTGATCATTCTGGACAGATTTTTTTCTATCAAAATTTTAGGTACTGATTTCCACTCATCATAGAACCTATCAGATTATTATTTTTCAGGAATGAAAATAGAGAACTGCCTGCCTTAGAGGAGGAGAGGAACTGATTGTAAGGATCATTTTCTAGGCCTTTATTTAGTTGGAATCTCTGGCCCTAGGAGTCAGAAATCTGCTCTAAAAACATTTTCTGAGTGTGCAGGATGCACTTAGATGGGGATTCTGCAAGTGAGGGCTTTAACCTTGTTTGCCAAGTTCACTGCTACACTTGGCACTGAGATAAGTGTCTTGGAACCTAGAAAGTGAATTCATCAGTGAGCTCTTGTGTACACTTTTCTGTTATTCTTTGCTCTAATTTGAGTACTCTTGTTACAATTCCATGAAAGTGGGAGTATAAAATATCTTAAATGACAGCCAAGGGACTCCCCTTTAGGTAGAATGAATTATAGGATGCCTATAAGCCTCAGTTTTTCATGCACAGAAGTTTGTTTTGTTGTGGCATAAAGTACTCCTTTTGCTTAATGGCAGCCTCCAAGATTACCTTTTGCTTCCGAAATGAGGAGGTTTTGTGCTGTTTTGATGTTGATATTTTTCCAGTCTGATTTGAAAGGTTAATATTTAAAGGTCTGTTAAGCTAAAAGGATGAGGCTGTTTAGAAATGCTAGGTTGTCTTTGTTGGCTGTGTGAATAGGAGTCCTGCCCCTTACCTCCTGCCTTGTACAGAATGTGTGTTTTCTAAAAATATCCTGGCTGAGATATTGTTGGATTCCAAGGAACTAAAAATGTGAAAGAACAATAGGTGTGGATTATTGTCTGCAATAGGATCTGAGATAATCTAAATTTCAACATGGTTTTCTTGTCCCCTGATGTAAAGGATTCTGAAATGATCACTCTAAGACTTTTTGGTAGTTTTCTATGATTTTTGTGAAACATTAAGAAGACACCAATTTTGATATGTTAATCTTCCTTCTGATTTAAAAATGGGGGGGGGTGTAGTTTTTTTGGATGATGAACACACCCAGTGGTTCTTGGGGTTTACTCCTAGCTCTGTACTCAGAGATCACTTCTGGGGGACTTTGGAGACCATGTGGAATTCTGGAGATAAAACCAGGTTCAGCCATATGCAAGGCAAATACCACTTTTGTTTGTTTTTAAAGCAAATGAAAATGACTTTGTTTCTATTAAGTAGTTTTATTCCCCTGGTACTCTATTTTTTTTATTCTTTTAATATAGATGACTTGGAATGAGAGTGGGTGGAATGCTTTTTCAAGAGACACAAATATCACCTCATTAAAAAAAAGATTACACAAATATGTATTATTCCATTTTTCCAGTGAAAATGAAAATCTCCAAGAATTTAGAAAAGAAGTATGTAAAGTTTTATTGGAAGCAGTGATTTTGTTGCTGTTGTTGCTGTTGTTATTGTTTAACAGATAAACCTAGGGGCCAGAGCGATGGCGCAGCAGTAGGATGTTGCTGACCTAGGATAGATCTTAGTTTGATCCCTGGCATCCCAGATGGTCCCCTGAGCCAGGAGCAATTTCTGAGCGCATATCCATGACTAACCCCTGAGCATCACTGGTTGTGGCCCCCAAACCAAAAAAACCCAACCAACTAATCAAACAAACAAAAAACCCAGATAAACCACAAATGTGAAATGCTTTGTTTAAAATTGTATACATTTTAGAAATATTAGGTTAGTAATGAAACTTAGACAAAATGATATATTGTGGAAGTCCCATATGTATTAAATATTTTTTTCTTTGATGGTCTCAGCTTTTGGTTCTTCAATTTTCTCCATACAGAATACTCATATTAGCCCCATCTTTTTAAATACTGTGTGTGTTCGTGTGTGTGTGTGTAGTGTGGAAATTTTTAGAGTGACTTGAAAATACTGTTTTGTTTAGTCTCGTCCACCTAGAGATGAATTTTCTGTAGTGCTAAAATGTAATTTTTATCATTTTCAGTTGAATCCTATTTTAATCTGTAAAGAATTTCAAGTCTCTTAAAGTAAGAACCAGACACGACAGTTAAATGCTTGTTTTTTATTAGTTTTTAGGTAGGTCACTCAAAATAGATCATTTAGAGAATATACAAATAAAAATTCAGTATCTACTACATTTTTATTTATATGTTTTACATGTGTTTTGTTCATTTTTTCCTTAGATTTTATTCATATACATTATGTCAGTTGACACGTAAACATCCTGCTAAAATGGTCTTATGATATGAAAAACTTGATAAGTGTAGGGACTGGGAGTTTGTAGCTCAGGACTAGAGCTCTTGCTTTACATGTGTGAGTCACTGAGTTTGATTTCTGACACCACAAAAAAAAAGGGAAGTAATAAAGGAAGTGGAGGGAAACAAAGGGGAGAGAGGAGAAGGGAAAGAGAAAGGAGAAGGGAAAGGAGACCATTGTATTTCTCAGATATTTGATATCTTTCTTTTCCATCTTCTGTTCATTACACTTGTCCCCCAGATTGTCTGCAATGTCAGTGGATGTTAAGGATAGAAAGTTAAAGTAGCAGAAAACCATAGGTGCTTTTCTCCTTGTCTTGTCTTGTCTGCTTTTGGTGGTCTTCATCAGATATGAGTTGTTGGCAGTCACCAGAATTGTTTTTCATCATCCTGTTTTATCTTGTCTACTGACTAAAGATAATACTGCTAGTAGGACCAAGTTCTAATTTCATACTGTGCCAGGTAGTAACTAACCTCTATTCTCAACATTGATTTCTTTGGTGATTTATTTATTTATTTATTTATTTATTTATTTATTTATTTATTTATTTTATTTATTGGGGACAGCACACCTGGCTGTGTTTAGTGTTTGCTACTGCTCTGTGCTTACTCCTAGCCTACTCCTGATACTGCTCAGGTGCTTGGAAGTCAAGCAAGGCAAGTATCTTCACCTCTGTACTATCTCTCACATAGTACAGCTCCATCTTTCTTTCATCTTTTGTCTAGTAGAAAGGATATCCTCTGCGTGGAACCAGTTGTTGTGCTCCAGTCTTCTATTAGAAAACTGTGTCCCTCAAATGATTGTGTTTTCAACTAACCTCTGATTCAGTGAGCACTTCACCTAGCTGGTGGTATCACTGGTGTTTCCTCACTGCTCTATATGGTATTTTGTTCAGTTAGCAGTGAAAAAATTATTTTGAAAATTGTGTAGTACTCCCCAACAGTTTTATATGATTCTTTTTTGTTGTTGTTGTTTTGGGGCCACCCAGCAGCGCTCAAGGGTTACTCCTGGATGTATGCTCAGAAATTATTCCTAGCAGGCTCAGGGGACATATGGGATGCTGGGGATTGAATCCTGTTTGGCCACTTGCAAGGCCAAACCTTATCCTCTGTGCTATCACTCAGATCTTGGATAATACATTGTTATATTTTTAAAGAGAACCACAGTCCTAGTATGTGACAGTTATTATAATCTTTAGAGTGGAACTCTTCAGTTTGTCTATATATGAAAATATGAAATATTATGAAAAATATATCTTGATTGCAAGAGAAATAGAAAACTGTAAAGACAGAGATAGAAAAAGTTAGATTGAGGGGCCATGATGACACAGCGGTAGGGTGTTTGCCTTGCACAGCAGATCAGGGATGGACCTGGTTCAATCCCTGATGTCCCATGTGGTCTCCCTAGCCAGGAGCGTTTTCTGAGTGCATAGCCAGGAGTAACCCCTGAGTGTCACCTGGTGTGCCCCTCCCTGAAAAAAAAAGAGAAAAATTTAGATCGAAAATGTATATGCATATCATAAGATTATTGTTTATTATTATCATCATTATTTTTAATTTGGGGGCACACCCAGTGGTACTCAGGGGTTACTCCTGGGTCTGCGCTCAGGAATCATTTCTGGTGACTTGGGGACAACATGGATGTCAGGAATCGAAACCAAGTCAGCCACATACAAGGGAAGTGCCCAAACTGCTGTACTATCGCTTCAGTCACTATAGTTTATTATTTTTTAAATTATTTAATTAAAGGACTGATTTACAAGGTTGAATGTTAGGCATGTAGTATTTCAACACCAGTCGCACCATTAGTGCTAACTCCCTCGACCAGTGCTCCCATACTCCCGACTCCTCACCCCTCCAAACCCTACCTTGAAACCTTGACAGAGACTTTACAGATAGCTGGTGATTGTAGCATATATCTCATGTTTTCAGTGGTGAGTCTATGGTTTGAATATTTACCTATCCACCTCATGAGACAGAGACCAGTGATAGTACAGTGGGTAGAATGTTTGCCTTGTATTTTCTGAGCCAGATTCTATTCCTGGAAACCCATATTATCCCCCGAGCCCTGTTGGGAGTGATCCCTGAGTGCAGAGCTAAGAGTAAGGCCTTCAGCATTGCCAGGTGTGACTCCATCCTAAGCAAACAAATAAAAGACATTCCAGACAACACTATTAGAAATGACTAAAAAAATGGATTTTGAAGGTGCCTTTGAGACACATTTGGGCTAGATAAATCTGCACCTATGTGAATATCTTGGAATTTTCTAGATAACTGTATATGTTTATAGTTTTTTGCTGAGTAGGAATATACTCCAAGTACTATTCTACATAGGCAATTTAATAAAAGATCAGGCTTTTAGAGATCCTTGGTGAAAATAAAATCAGTGTTAACTCATTCCATTAATCAGGAGTCTCATAATTTATGATAACATTAGTTGTACAATGGTGTTCTTTTGTTAGGATGCCTCGTTACTGGATGCTTAGCATAGAAAATATACTTTATAGTGGACTCACAATTTCTTAGATCTGAATAAGTAGTTTTTGTTTTTCAAGTTGTAGCAATTCAGATCAACATATTCTTGGTATAATATTTTGCACATGGATCTTGTAGCACTCTAGACCAAGACATTTAAATTTTTGCATTAAACATAGAAACTGTATTGTTTTATTAATAATTTTAATTTCAAAAGAAACTTTGGTTTTTATTTTTCAGTGTTGAAAATGAGCCTGAGAGTACAAGTCAGAAAAAGGAAAATGTGCTTTCATCAGAAACAGTAAAGGTATTTTTAAAAATAAATATTATTGTATATAAGTAAAATGTATTTCTTTGTTTATGCTTATTTTTTCCTGTTTAGATATGATCATCCCATTTTGTTACAAAAAGAGCACCACAGCATCACTTTGTTTTGAAAGTTCAGCTCAGCTCTGTTGAACATTTACATTTTGGAGTGGGTGAGGGAAGGAAAACAGTCAGGAGCTAGAGGGTGATGCTCTTGTCTAGTATCTCTATTAAGAATTACCAGCTGTGTGTCTTTCATCTAAGACATTTACCTTCCCTTGTTTTCTAATCTGTAATCTCGACCACATGACTTCCATAGTTTCTTTGATCCTTGAAATTCTTTGATTACTGTCATGTTCTCTGAAACACTTATAACTAATCATGGTTTGGTGGTTTTATTTTGTTTAATTTTGGAGGCCACAATCTGTGATTTTATTTTTACTGGGGCTACTGGTGTGGTACCAAGGATTGAATTTAGGTCTGCTGCAAGCAAAGCATGAGTCTTTGTCTTTGAGTTATTTCAATAGTCCACTAATAGTGGTTTGGGGGTTAGAAGCTAATAACATACTCTTATGTGCCATCTGTCATCACCATGTGAAAGATATGTTTGGGGTCACCTCACATAGGAACTGGCTTTCTTTGCTCCTATAGGACAAGCATGGAGAATTGTGCAAGTTATACACCAATTAGACCAGGGGTCTCAAACTCAATTTACCTGGAGGCTGCAGGAGGCAAAGTCGGGGTGATCCTTGAGTGCAAAGTCAGTAGTAAGCCTTGAACATTGGAGGTGTGTGACTCAAACAAATAAAACAAAACAAAACAAAAAAAGATTCCTCTAGGACAGGGCCACAAAAGGTACAAAGGGCCACAAACGGCCCGCGGGCCTCGAGTTTGAGACCCCTGAATTAGACAGTGCCTTGGAGAATGGTTAAAATGCTTGTTACATTTTGTTTGTGTTCATAAGAGTATTTATGATGGGATGTTCATTTCGTGAGGCTGGATATATAATAATTTTGGTAACTTTTATATCTAGATTTTGGTCCCTGTTACTTTATTTTTTAATGTATATTTTGTAATAAGCTGTTAAACAAGAAGCTTGTACTTACTAGGGTTTCAGGCTAAATTAATTTGCTCAATGGAAGTGCCAAAAAGTCATCTGAATTTTCAGGTAGTGATGGGGACTTTTAAGCATTATATGACATTGTAAGGCACTAAATATGGTAAAGATAAAGAAAGTTGTTTTATTTTTTATTCCAGCCTTCATCATCAAAATAAATAATACAAACTTTTGGAAAGAAATTAAGCTCACTTATTTCTCTTCATGACTTTGACTACTAAATCCTATTCCAGATTTTATAACATTTCCGACTCTTTTGCAATAAGTTATTAGTCATCTAGCTGGGTTTATAACTCCACAGCCTTTATTAAAACTTTCCGCTTGTTCTTCCAATTTTGCAAATCTTGGTTCCCCTCCTTCAAGATTTCCACTTCTACGCTATCAGGCAACTTGTCCTTGACCTGGGCAGAAAATAAATTACTTCAATAGTCTCAAATAGAGAAATTTCTTTTGACTGCCAGCTTCTATCATCTATCTTCTGTCTCTATCTCTCATTGTCTCTGAACACAAGCCTGAGTTTTACCAAACATTGCTGGGCTGTTTCCTCTCTCTCTCTCTCTCTCTTTTTTTTTTTGGTTCCCTTACCCCCGCACACTCCACACTCTTCACTCACTCCCTCCCTTTTTTGATTCTTCTTGTTTCCATACTCAGTCTGTAACTGATAGTATACTACTATAGCTATGATCTCACTGATAAGCTTCTTCAGTTTCAAATTGACCCTTAGGTCTTAGTGTCTGATTAGTGCTTCACAAATATGTGAAGATTTATTCCAAAAGCTTACCTCTTTGTGGGTTGTGAGTATATGTATATTAAAAATAATGCAAATCTGTAAAAAGTTTGTCTGGGTTTCATGCTTAAAATAATTTTTGTCGGGGCTGGAGAGATAGCATGGAGATAAGGCATTTGCCTTTCATGCAGAAGGTCAGTGGTTCGAATCTCGGTGTCCCATTCGGTCCCCCGAGCCTGCCAGGAATGATTTCTGAGAGTAGAGCCAGGAGTAACCTCTGAGTGCTGCTGGGTGTGGCTCAAATACCAAAAACCAAACAAAAAAAAAATCACTTTTGTCAGTTCTTGATATCTATCTTTGAATTTCTGACTAATTTCAGTTTGGGATCTGGACCATCATTGATAACTATTTCTAATATTTTCCTACCATTTTATGGTAATGTCTATATTTTTGATATTTTAAATGCACCAAAGTGGGCTGGAGCGATGGCGCAAGCAGTAAGGTGTTTGCCTTGCATGCACTAACCTAGTACTGACCACGGTTCGATCCCACCCCCACCCTCCCCCCGCATCCCATATGGTCACCCAAACCAGGAGCGATATCTGAGTGCATAGCCAGGTGTAACTCCTGAGCGTCATCAGGTGTGGCCCCAAAACCAAAAATAAAAAAATAAAATAAAATAAAAATATCCAAAGTATCATTCTCTCTCTCTGTCTTCTCTCATTCTCTCTTTCTCTTTTATGGATTTAGTTTCTTTTCAGGCTAACATTTCACCTCAGTCTCATCTTTTACCTGAACATTTCTTATGAAAGATTATCTTACAGATTCATAATGCTTTCTAACAGGACTCCTGTGTTTTTTTTGACTTCTTTTACTCATTTCAGATATGATAAACCTAGTTTGTGTCTGGCTTTCATGTTATATATATATATTTATATATACAACATATATATATAACATATATACACAACATATATATAACATATATACACACAACATATGTATAAACATATATATATTCAAAAAGTAGTTGTTAAATTCCTGAAACCAGTAGTTTTTGTTTTTCATTTTTTTTGTTCTTGGGTCACACCCAAAAACACACCTGCATGCAAGGCAAATACCCTTCCTGCTGTGCTATTGCTCTGAAACTCAGAAACTAGTAGTTTATTGCTGACCAAGTAGATGACCTTTTCTTGTTTGTCTCTTTATCCAATTGAAGCACATGATTTTCCAATCCTGTCTCCTTTCCATCATATTTTAGAAGAACTTTCTCCTATGATATTGTACTATTTGGGGGGGGGAACACACCCAGTGATGCTTAGGGGTTACTCCTGGCTCTGTGCTCAGAAATCACTCCTGTAAGGCTTGGAGAACCATATAGGGTGCTGGGGATCAAACCCAGTTTCGTTTCCGTAGGCCATGTGCAAGGCACAAAGTCTTACCTCTGTGTTATCACTCTGGCCCTGATACTGCACTTTTCCTTTTTCTTTAAGTTAAGAGATGTTATTCTATAATTACAGTGCTGGACTAAATGAAAACTGAAAACAAGTATCCAAAAAAGTTGGTTACAAATCATTTACTGAAAGCATTAAGAGGTTCCACCAAATGAGATTTTCCCTAAAATAAAGTTTAGCAGCTCCAGCTTCTTCAGTGTTTATCAAAATACAAAAGAGAAAAGCAGAGGTCATCGTTTTCAATGACAAATCTGACCCTTGCAGGCTGAGGGAGTGAAAGCGTATGTAGCAGAGTGCTCTAAGGGTCTCTGGCTCTAAGAATGTCCAGCCCTGCCTGCGTGCCCACACTCCTGCTGGTGAGACCCAGCCAGCCCAGAATGAACCTGGGGATGACAGGACTCTTCCCCCTGGCCAGAGCTTTCTAGCCATGCTGACCCAATGGAAGGCCTGGGTCCCTGTGAGAAGTCCAAGAGCAGAGCAGCTGGCCACAGCTCCCCAGCCCATCTTGGATGGCCTTTTAAGCACAAATACAAGCACAAATCCTATTACAGGATGGTCAGTGACAATAAACCACAGGGATCTTTCAGAATGGATTGTTTCATGATCCTAACAAGAAATAGGACCATGCTCAGGCCTTTACTGCAGAATCTACGCTAGGTAAATTTCTCCTTTCTGTGCTCAAGTGTTTTGTTTTTTTTTGTTTTTTTTTTTAGCTTGTATTTTTTATTTTAAGACAAATGTACCGAGTTTGGGTTAAAAAACAACATCAAAATGGATCTTACACAGATCTAAAGCCTAAAGGACATGCACCAAGCTTGTCTGACAACAGCAAGTCCTGGAATCTGCTTGTGACTAAAATTCTTTCTCAGTACTAAGTGTGCTGATTCTTTTACAATTAAAAAAAAACCCTGAGTATTATTATATAGAAGTACCAGAAAGGGCCTAACTGGAAACAGTAACTATTTACATGAAATAAAAACCCGGTTGCAGGTTGGGTCTGCACTTTTACAGATGGTAAAGCACATGGTGACGAACCATGTTGACAGCGTCTGGCACTCACACTACAGGGTGCACATTTGCACGAGAGAAAATTGAGGGTGGGAATGAGGTGAAAGGGAAAAGATAAGGGTGCTGGTCACTAGTGGTTCTCGAGCTGATTGGCCAGCCAATCCAGTCCCTCATAGAGCCCACCCCCACTGGTGGCACAGGCGGCCTGGATGTACCAACTCCTGTGGCTCAGGGAGTCCAGGCCCAGCTTGTCCATGATCTCCTCTGCGTCCATGGCATCAGGGAGGTCCTGCTTGTTGGCCAACACCAGCAAGACTGCATCCCTGAGCTCGTCCTCAGCCAGCATCCTCAGGAGCTCCTGCCGGGCCTCGTCCACACGCTCTCTGTCATTACTGTCCAGCACGAAGATGAGTCCTTGTGTGTTCTGGAAGTAGTGGCGCCACAGAGGTCGGATCTTGTTCTGGCCTCCCACATCCCACACGATGAAGCTAATGTCCTTGTACTCTACCGTCTCCACGTTGAAGCCAATGGTGGGGCCAATGGTCACAATTTCACCCAGCTTCAGCTTGTACAGCACGGTCGTCTTCCCTGCGGCATCCAGGCCCACCATGAGAATGCGCATTTTCTTTTTGCCAAAAAAGCCTCTGAAGAGCTTGGCAAAGATATTCCCCATTTTTGCAGATAGGTGGAAACAACTGGCTTCCGTGCTGCTGCTGCTGCTTGGAACCAGGCGTTGGTTTAACTCCCACAAGATGGCGGCTCTTTGGAATTTGGACTTCATGGTTTCACTTCCTACCTCTGGCCATTTCTATTTTGTCTTGTTTTTTTTTTTTTTTTTCTGGGTTCAATTCTGGCAGCTTATTTGTCCTGGGTTTCTATCAGGGGTTATAACTGAATGCAGAGCGAGAAATAGACCCTGAGAATAGCAAGGCATGACCTCCAAACCAAACAAAAATAATACTAATCTTTCTTTGCACACCCTGAAGAGATGCACATTGATCATAGTATTGATTCTTTTAGTGTATTGTTGAATTTAGCTCCCTAATATTTTGTTGAGGATCTTTGCATCTATTAATCAGACAACATATAGGCCTATAATTTTCCTGTCACATCCTTGTCTGTTGGATTGGAAGTATTAACTCCTCACACTTATTTTTTAAAGATTTTGAGAAAAAAATTATATTCATCTTTAAATAGTATAGTTCACCAAAGAAAAAAAAGATTGAACCTAGAATTATACTTGTTGGGAAGTTTTCTATTATTAATGCAGTCAGTCTCCTTACTAAGAAGTCAATCTGTTTAAATCTTGTACTAAAAGTTTGGCAATTTTGTCATTTTAGACAACTCTTAGTTTCACCGATGTTTTCTATTATCTTTGGTCTTTATTTCATTTATTTCCAATATGATCTTTATTATGTTCTTTTAATTTTAGACTTTATTTTTATGGGGTTCCCCCCATAAATTCTTGAGGTGTAAAGTCAGCCTGTATTAAACTTAAGCTTGTTCAAACACAAGATCTCTTAAAATTTTTCTATAAACTGAAGTTATACTTGGAATTCTATCTATAAAAAGATTAAAACTCCCCTTGAAGGATTAGGACCTTTGTAGGCACTAATTATTTGGAATCCTAGTGAGCTCCCCACACTAGCACAGGAAAGATCAACTTAATATCTTAGCCAAGTAGGAAAATTCTCTAAATTTGAGTTCATGTCTCTAGAGCAGTGGTCCTCAAACTACAGCCCACGGACCACATACTGTATTTGTTCCCATTTTGTTTCTTCACTTCAAAATAAGATATATGCAGTGTGCATAGGAATTTGTTCATAGTTTTTGTTTTTGCTATAGTCCGGCCTCCAACAATCTGAGGGACAGTGAACTGTCCCCCTGTTTAAAAAGTTTGAGGACCTATTCTCTAGGGTATCAAAGCATCTCAAAAAGAAGGAAACAATGGGCCCTTGCATGGATTTTCAGCATCACTTATAGTCTCCTCAATCCCTAAATGCATTTAAGAGTAAGCCCTAATGATTGATGGGTGTGGCAAAATTAGAAGAAAAAAAAAAGAGGTACATAAGTCCTTCCGACTTATGCATCTACTCAAAACAGAGAACTTGAAAACCACAAAAAGTTTTAGTGATTTTTATGTTTTATATTTAAATCTATGTAACATTATTTAGAGTTCCTCACCATTAGAGCAAAACATTTGATACTGCTAATCCTTAGGCCACAAAAATCTGTTGTAGAGATATGAGAAGGCTCACGGTTTGAGTGGATGTTTTACATGCAGTAGCACCAGGTTCAATCCTTTGCATCACATGATCCCCAAACATAGAGTCACATCAGCCCTTGTGTATACTGCTGCACATAGATGACCACAAAGAAACACTCCCGTAGGGATGCTACCTCAGTTATGGCAAAATTAAATTAAAAAATTAAGGTAAATTACAATAAATCGAAAATCCTTGTTCTGTAGCTTTTCCCCTAAAAAAGAAAAATTGTCATTATTTGGAAAACTGAGATCCTCAACCCACCATTGGAAATCCAAGAAAGATTACAGTCCATAGTAGACCAACACGGCCAGCAGTTACACAATACTAGACTTAGAGGAAAAACCTGGAACCACAGTCTTTTAAATTCACCAGAAAAATGGGTCTGTTTTACAGAGGTAGAGGGCTTAGGGAAGAGAGTTCATACTCAGACTGGTTCTTTCACCAAAATCATCAACTGAAGAAAACCTGGCAGTTGGGTTTTCCTCATATCTTAAAATAAATAAAATAAAACCGAACTTCAAATAAGAACTATAGGTTCTCCTATTTGGGGAAAAAAATCCCCACCTGTGATAGTAGCCTCATGCTCCAAGACCCACCTACAAAAATTTTGCTTAAATTTAGCATCAGAATGGGTGAAAATTAATATTTCTCTGGAATCAATCTTTTTGACACAGTGGGATCTTTCAATGAGGAACTATGATGAAGGAACTGTAATAAAGGAAACCAGTGAAATATATTAGATGTATATCAAGAAATAATGAAACATGAATGAATTATGAAAAGAAGTGCAGAAGCAGAGGCAATTCTTCACCATAGAAATTAGGGCTATAAAAATAC
>PVKC010035345.1:0-13484 GCA_004027635.1 Crocidura indochinensis | reverse complement strand
CCTCCAATTAAGGGTCTATAAATAGGTTCCTAACTCTGACCACCCTTTTGACTTACACATCACTGAGTTCTCCTGTGTAAATGCTTTGGGTAGTCCATCAACTGCTACCTACCCAATCTGAGATTATAGATTTATTTCTCACCTACAGACCTCATTTCACAGGGATTAAGTGTCTTATGAAACATAAAACATTTTGAAAAATGCCAACACACCACACTTCAGTGGTTATTAAAAACAGGCACAAGGTTATTATGTCTGCTAATCACACTTATGGAACTTCAACATCACAGCTGTCCAAAAAGGAAGTTGTAATTCTCTTTTTAAGAGGTTAAGATGAAGAATCAAGAGAAGTTAGCAATCCTTCCCAGAACACCTGGATTGTATCAGCTAGGACCAAGATGTAGTCTTGGCTGTGTAGTCCTCGTGTCCTCTGAGATCATTATTTTTCCATAATACATATGAGGTAAATTGAGGCCTTTGAAATAGTTCCCATTTGTATCAAATATTTCTCATTTGTATCTTTTTAAAAAATTTTAAACTTGGGGCCCAGGAGATAGCATGGAGGTAAGGCAAAAGGTCATTGGTTCGAATCCTGGTGCCCCATATGGTCCCCCGTGCCTGCCAGGAGCAATTTCTGAGCATGGAGCCAGAAATAATCCCTGAGCACTGCTGGGTGTGACCCCCCAAAAAAATCAAAAAGAAATTTTAAACTTTATTAATTGATCAATTGGTTTATGGGCCATGCCCAGTGGTGCTCAGGGGTTACTCCTGGCTCTGCACTCAGAAATTGCCCCTGGAAGACTGGGGGACTACATTGGATGCCAGGAATCGAACTGAGTCCCCTCCGGGTCGGCCACAGGCAAGGCAAATGTCCCACCGCTGTGCTATCTCTCCAGCCACCTCTCATTGTATCTTAATTATTTTCTGTTGATCTTGTTTTCCCATTTCCTTTTATCTGTTTTCCCCTCCCCTTGGGGAGGAGCTTGGATTGGATTTCAATAAATGGAAGGCAGGAGAGCCTAGCTGGGGCTGTCATCTAGATTGGTGATTCCATGTGTTGGAGCAACTGGCTTGTGGTGAAGAGCTTGCAGTGTGAGTTTTCTTGCCTGCTATATCCTCCATATCTGTGTGGATTACTTATTTTAGAAAATTGTTTCTAAACCAACTTCTCCTGTCCTCCCTGGATAGGTGTTATGGGATATTCCTTTCCCTCTGGGAAACCCAGTACCCAAAGAATATCTCATTACAAATACTTCTTTTCAAATATATATAGAAATTTAAAAACTTCAAATAGTACGTACTTCACAATAGTTATAAATAAAAAAATAAATATGTCTGGCACGACCAGGAGAAACTAAGAATCAACTCAAAGCATACTTTGGGATAAATGTATTTTTTCCTTATGGAGTAGAGTGCTTGATTTTATTATAATAATCAGAGATTTTATTAAAAGTAATCCATGCAAAAAAAGTAATCCATGCATTTTTAATTAATGTATATTTTTGTTAGTTTTGATACACAGATCTCTTAACTATATTTAATTTTGTTCTGTGCCATTTAAAAAAAATCTGCCATGATTTGAGTCAAAGGACTAAAACTATCCCTGGTCCCAGAGGACAACTTCAATGTGGTACTTGTTATAAAGGGAAAGATTCTTTCTCAAGGCCATGCGAGGTAACCTTTTTTTCTTTAACAGGCTACATCTGTCAGCTTCAAAGGGACAAATAAGATCCATAAAGTGGAAGATTGTAATAGATGATATTTCAAAAAGCAGAGTGGGGCATCCAAAAATAAAGGGGGGAACAAAATAAAACCAACCTACATAGGGTGTTCAAGGGGGAACTGTGATATTTTTACCTAATAGGGGAATGGAATAGACAGGCTACAGAGGATGCTCTTTTTTGTTTTATTTTGGTTTTTTTGGGGTCACACCCGGCAGCACTCAGGGTTTACTCCTGGCTCTATGCTCAGAAATCGCTCCTGGTAGGCTCAGGGGACCATATGGGATGCCGGGATTCGATCCACTGACCTACTGCATGAAAGGCAGTACCTCCATGCTATCTCTCCGGCTCAAGGATGCTCTTCTTTACAACGAATTTCACCTTGCAAATCTGAGCAAAGTAGAATGTATGTGAAAGGACAGTGTGACTGGCTTAATACAAAGACACATAAAGGATTCTGAGAGCTTTTTACTCATGGTATTATTAAATCTTACCAAGCTAGTTGCAAAAAGATACAACTTGATGATCTCATTGTTCGACACGAACCCATGGCTGACACAAGTAAAGTGGTGTTTCAGAGGACCTACACAATGGAAAAATACATAGATTTTATTTCATTTAAATAATCTTATTCAGTAATTGAAGGCTAAAATGAAACACAACAACAAAAGGTTAGAGAACCAGGGCAAAGATGAAAGTGGCTCTCAGGCATCACAACACCCTGCATCACTAGGAGTGACCCATGAATGCCACTGGGAGAAGCCTCCAAACTTAAAATAAAAACAATTAAAAACCTTCTAAATATTTTTTATATTTTAATTTATTCTCATTTATTTTTGTTTGTTTGTTTGTTTTGGGACCACACCCAGCGGTCCTCAGACTTACTCCTGGCTCTGCACTCAGAAATCACTCTTGGCAGGGTCTGGGACCATATGGGAGGTCTGGAGCCAAACCTGGCTTCATCTGGGTCAGCAGCATGCAAGACAAATGCTCTACCATTGTGCTATCCCTCCAGCCCCTAAATATTTTTTTTTAAAGATCAACACCTTCAAATTATTTTTAAATGAAAAAGTACTGGGGCCAGAGAAGCAGTGTAAGCGGTAGGGCGTTTGCCTTGCATGCACTAACTTAGAACAGATATGGTTTGGTTCGATTCCCTGGCATCCCATATGAACTCCAAACCAGGAGCTATTTCTGAGTGCACAGCCAGGAGTAACTCCTGACTATCACCAAAAACCAAAAAAAAAAAAAAAAGTACTATTTTGATATATTTTAAATTATGACTCTTTAAAATTTCAAGGGGTTGGGAGCCGGGAGGTGGCGCAGGAGGTAAGGTGCCTGCTGCCTTACCTGTGCTAGCCTAGGACGGACCATGGTTCGATCCCCCAGTTCCCATATGGTCCCCCGTGCCTGCCAGGAGCGACTTCTGAGTGCATAGCCAGGAGAAACCCCTGAGAGTCACTGAGTGTGGCCCAAAAAAACCAAAAAAAAAAAAATCTCAAGGGGCTGGGGGCAATAGTACAGCGATATAGGGCTTTGCAAGAGGCTGCCCAGGACGGAGCTGGGTTCGATCCCTGGCATCTCATATGATTCTCCCAAGTCAGGAAAGTTTTCTGAGCACATAGCCCAGAATAACTCCTGAGTGTTACCAGATGTGGCCCAAAAAAATAAACAAAAAATTTTTAGTTTTCCACTTTTATCATTTTAAACATGTATCAGGATACTGGAAAGGAATGTTTGCCCAAAGACTGGAATGACATATACTATATGTGAGGCTATGGTACAATATTTTCAGAGATGACCAAACAGCAGTTTTTGGCTTTGCTTTGATTTTAGCCACACCCCACTGTGCTTAGGGTTCACTCCCCGGTCTATGCTCAAGGATCACTCCTGGAGGGTTTGAGGAAACCACTTGGGGTGCTGGGACCTAGCCTGGGTCAGCTATGTGCAAACGCAAAGGTCCTATCCATTGCACTATCGTTGTGGTCTCCAGATATTGGTTCTGGACTTTTGAACCTCCACATTCATGAACATATTAAAGGGTCAGGAGTTAGATATGAAGAAATAATTCATATGTTGACAGAGAGCTCTGGACAGAAAGTGATTCCTATGCCCTAAATAACAGGCAGGGCTTGTGAGAAAATCACTTATGATCTAAAATGCATTTCTGGTGAATAGTATGGAATAGAGCAAGTGCTTTTATTCATTTTGTCCATTTCTATCCTTTGAGTGAGTATATATATATTTATTTATTTAAACACCTTAATTACATACATGATTGTATTTGGGTTTCAGTCATGTAAAGAACACCAACCATCACCAGTGCAACGTTCCCATCACCAATGTCCCAAATCTCCCTCCTCCGCACCCAACCTCCACCTGTACTGTAGATAGGCTTTCCATTTCCCTCATACATTCTCATTATTAGGACAGTCCTTTGAGTGAGTTTCAAACCTACTTACATTTAAAGTGATATTTGATAAAAAAAAAAACCTATTATTTTGTTGTTAGTTTTCTAAGTGACTAGCTTCCTATACTTTATTTCCTACATAATGACATTACTTATTTGTTTTTTGTTTGGGAGGGCGATATCCAGTGGTGTTCTGGAATTCTTCCTGGCAATGCTTAGGGGAATATATTTAGTGACAAGCTTGGTTATGTGCAAAGCAAGCATCTTACCTACTATACCATCTCTCTGGCCCTGGCATTATTTATTTTTTGTTTGTTTTACATAGAAACAGTTAAATTCTTTTCTCATGTCCTTTTGTATTTACTCTAATTATTTTTTCATGGCTAATAATGTGGTCAACGTTCTAAAGACCTAACACTAATGTGAATTTACAACATCTTAACTTAAATATTGCTTTAAAAAACCTGACCTTTCATAGTTCCCTTTAACAATGTTCCAGTGGAGAAAACTACAAAACTGCATCTTGACTCATTATGTGCCCCCAAACAAAAATTTTTTGATTATAGGAATGAACCACAAATGGTAGTATTTGGGGCTCACTCCTTGTATTTCTCAGAGGACCATGCAATGCTGGGAATCTACTTCAGGTCTCTAGCATTCTACACATGTACTCAGTTCTTTGTGATATCTTTTCCCATCTCTCTCCTCAAATATCTTCAGAGCCAGGGATGTAGCTCAAATGGTAGAGCATATGTCATGCATAAGCAAGGTTTGGGTTTAATGTGCCAGCATTGGGGGATGGTCTGGTGACTTCTGATCAGAAGGGCCCACAATAATAAAAAAAATATTTTGATTATTCTTCAATTACACAGAAAACAAGACTTGGTTACAGTAATATTAGTTTTTACACTATCCTTTAAAAATTCTGAAATCGTATAGAAAATTTAAAATGGAGTTAAAATCTCTAATGAATATAGAAACAGATTTGATATATAATTTCCCATATATAATTTCTGTTTAGGTATTTATTTTTCCATATGACTTCAATTTACTGTCTAATCTCCCATCAGCTAGTTCACCTTGCAAGATGCCTTTGATAATTTCCTATGGAGCAAGTCTGGTGTGATCAAATACCATTAGCTTTTATTTAGGAATGTCTAATTTCACCCTTAAAGGACATTTTCCCAGAGTATTCTCAGCTGGCATTGCTGTTTGTTTTAATAGCATTTACAATTTCTCTGCTTTTTGTCCTCTAAAATTTCTGATGAGAAATCTGCAATACTTTGAATTCTTTTTTTTTGGGGGGGGGGCACACCCTGTGATGCTCATGGGTTACTCCTGGCTATGCGCTCAGAAGTCGCTCCTGGCTTGGGGGACCATATGGGACACTGGGAGATCGAACCACGGTCCGTTCTAGGCTAGCGAAGGCAAGGCAGGCACCTTACCTCCAGTGCCACCGCCCGGCATACTTTGAATTCTTTCATGTGGCGATTCACACTTCTATTGCTGCTTTCAGGTTTCACTTTTGCTATTATCTGACTTCTCAAAGTTTGACTCTAGAACCAGGAAGATAGTTAAAGAAATAGAGCACATGCCTAACATGTGGGAAGTCATGAGCTTGATTTCAGGCATTGAATCTCAATGCACTACTTAAAGTGATCTGGCAGTCCCCTGGTAAATTTCTGGCATGGCTAAACTATGCCATGTGGTGCCTATTAAAAAAAGTTTCTGCCTGGTCTTATTTGAAAATTTTTTAAGCATCCTGAATGTTTATATACATACATTTAATCAAATGTGGATAGTTTCAGTCATTATTTTTCCAAATACTTGTTTTGCCTCTTTCTCTCTGTTTTCCTGTTTCTTCTAAAACCTATGTCCTATTCCACTTAGTGGTATTCCTACTCTCTGGGGAATTTCTCGCCAATATTGCTTCCTTACCATTTTTTGTTTGTTTGTTTGTTCCTCAGACTTGATTATTTTCACTGTTGTCTTCAAGTTCAATGATTTTTTAACTGATATTTTTACCCCCTCTTTGTTCTCCTCTTTTATTTATTAGGTTTTTAATTCTATTGATCTTTTCAGTTTCTCCATATCTTGTTTCCTTTCTCTTCTCCTTATCTTCCTTATAGTCTTTAAACATCTCTAAGAGAGCTGTTTGGAGTCTTTGGCAGTATTGTTTCCCACAGTGGTGATATCAACTGTCACCTGAAGAGGGCGTTGGAGTGATCATTTGGGTAGTGGTAACCTTAGGTTGGGGGTTGCCGAGTAATATTTCCTTAAAGGGGGAACAGAGGTTAATTAAGTTTGAGAACCTCTAGTAGAGCAGATCCATCATATTCTGTGTTTCTGTTTTGTTTTGTTTTCTCTCTCCTACCACTTTGAACAAATTATGCTTTGCTATTTTTGTTTGTTTGTTTGTTTGTTTTTGAGACACACCCAGTGGTGCTCTGGGATTACTCCTGGCTCTGAGCTCAGAAATTGTTCCTGGGAGGCTCCAGGGACCATGTGGGATGCCAAGGATCAAACCCAGGTCTGTCCTGGGTCAACCACGTGCTTGGCAAATGCCCTAGTGCTGTGCTATCACTCTGGCCTCATTTTTATATAACTAGTGATTTTGGGGTAGAAAACTGGATATTAAATTTAATAGTGTTGTAACTCTGGAAATTAGATTTTCCCCCAAACTCCAGAGATTCCTTTATGGTTACATTTTTGTTAATTGTTGTGGGTGTTATTCTTATCGTAGGCTGTTTCTGTGCCAAAGATCAGGCTGCCCTGTAAACTATAATAGCACAGTGGTGGGGCACTTGCCTTGCATGCAGCTGACCCAGGGCAGACCTGGGTTCAATCCCACCATTCCATATGATCCCCAAGCCAGGAGTGATTTCTGAGCATCAAGCCAGGAGTAACCCCTGAATGTCACCGGGTGTGGCCCTCAAACAAACAAAAAAATATAAAAAGATCTTTCTAGGTCTTTTGGGGAGCTTGTTTGAAACCTAGACATGCATAGTTACTTTCTAATATACTCTATTAATGCAGTTGCTTTTTAATAACTGATTACCCAAAGGGAAAAAATAAAGGTATGAAGGGCACCCATCCTTTAATATTCTGTGTATTTGTGTGTATATATATATAATAGATAATACCAGGAGAAACTGGAAAAGAAAATTAAGAAGTTACAAAAGAAAAAATATTTTAACTGACCTGTGAGGAAAAGTATAATTCCAGAGAGGTTACTTACCTTTATTATATATTATTCCTGATGAAATATCATGCATACTCAAAAGTAAAATCATAATATAAAAAAGAAGCATGGTAATCTGTGGAAAGAAATACAAATCATTTTCACTCAACTTCTCAGAACATATATTTTTAGTTTCTTTTGCTACAGATAACATCATAGTAAAGAAATCTCTTCCAGTTAAAAGTAATTCCTATGTGCCGGGGCCCGGGAGATAGCATGGAGGTAAGGTGTTTGCCTTTCATGCAGAAGGTCATCGGTTCGAATCCCGGTGCCCCATATGGTCCCCCGTGCCTGCCAGGAGCAATTTCTGAGCGTGTAGCCAGGAGTAACCCCTGAGCACTGCCGGGTGTGACCCAAAAACCAAAAAAAAAAAAATGTAATTCCTATGTGCCATAAAAGCAGATAGAAGGGGCTCAGGAATATGTAAGAGGTAGTAGAATGTCTTACAAATACTGGGAACTTTTTTTTGTTTTGTTTTGGTTTTTGGGTTGCACCCGGCAGCGCTCAGGGGTTACTTCTGGCTCTATGCTCAGAAATCGCTCCTGGCAGGCTCGGGGGACTATAAGGGATGCTTGGATTTGAACCAATGACCTTCTGCATGAAAGGCAAACACCTTACCTCCATGCTATCTCTCCGGCTCCTTATTGGGAACTTTTTATACTCTGTACCATTGAGTGGCCCAAGCACTGAGGAGGGGAGGTGACTATGATATCTAACAAAGCAGAGTAACACTGTGCTTTGCAATTTCCTTACTTCTGGTATTAAATACATGATATAATTATTGCCTACTAAAGAGCTTTCCATTTTTTCTTCCATTAAGACCAGTTGAAGAGGTATGATCTGCCATATTAGCTGAGTGAAACAGAATGTAAGTTCACAGGAACTCTGAGGAGGGGACAGATTTGATGTGATTTAAGATTTTTACTGGGTTCTTATGTGAAGAGACTAGTCACAGGTTAATTCTTGCTCCTGGGGCAAGGCCATAGGCCCCAGCCTTTCTAGGCAAATCTTTCATCTGAACTCTTTGAGAAACACCATCTTGAGAATGGGGTTGTACCTCCTGCCCCAATTTATGTATAAACAAACTTTTTTGAGGAGATGAACTATATCCTCTCCCAAATCCATAAGTTGGAAGCTATGAACCTCACTACATCATAATGTGGCTGCTTTTGGATACAGGTTCTTTACAGAAGTGATGGAGTTAAAATGAAAACCTTTGGGAGCAACAAAGAGGATCCCAGTAAAGAGGACTGGGAAGGGGAGAGGAGGATTGTATGAGGTAGGGAGAAGAGAGCCATCTACCAAAACTCATTCCTTCACACCCTCAGAAGGAATTACTGCTAACACCTTCATCTCTAATTTAAAACATCCAGTACTCAGAGACAAGAATTTCTGTGCCCATGTGTACCATTGGTGGCTCACATTTGAATGTGACTTGATGAATAAAAATTGCAGCGCTGAAGTCCCTTCTCTGTAGTACCTGTCACAGAAGCCCTAGTAACTAATGTGGTCTCCATATGGGTTGTTTAGAACTAGGGACCCTGAGGAAGTGCCACACATCAACTTTGCTACCTCTCTATAAGAGACCACCCTTGTTCCCTATCCAAGAGGCAAGCCTTTTCCAGCACAGTCATTGACAGAGTGTAAGCAGCAGGAACTTCAGATCCTATGTGGTTCCTGACAACTGCTGAGGGAACGGTTAGTCTCACAGCTACTTCTCCTTCATCAAAATTAGTTCCCATGTTTCCTTACACTTACTTGACAACAGAAAGCTCAAACCTTGGGGAAGGGGGGTTTCTAATTCATCATCTTTGTCACAGGAGTAAGGAGGAATGTTTTGAGTCCATTAAAAACAATTCATCTTAGCCATCTGACAAAACAACTTGTTCTCACAAGGGGAGAGAGGGCACGTGGATGTCAAATCTCAGTCTAGCTCAGTTCTATGGGGGGTAGAGGAAGGAATGTGACAGTATAACTGGACAGGTCACCATGGACAGACCTAAAAAATTGCTCCTGGGACCCGGGAGATAGCATGGAGGTAAGGCATTTGCCTTTCATGCAAAAGGTCATCGGTTCGAATCCCGGTGCCCCATATGGTCCCCCGTGCCTGCCAGGAGCAATTTCTGAGCATGGAGCCAGGAGTAACCCCTGAGCACTGCCGGGTGTGACCCAAACACCAAAAAAAAAATGCTCCTTGCTTTTTTCTGTCAAAGTTTTTCAATGCAGGACGGAACAGCTCTCTGAGAACTTGTACGTGGTGCTTATTTCTAAGGAAGGACTGGAAGACTTTATTTCTGGGCTCAGGTTTGCATGTCCTTGCAGATCATTCCACTTCAGTTCTCAGGGATGAATTAAATCTCGAATTTACACTGAGTGGATGTGTTTGCATCATTAACAAGGGAATTAAAAGTTTACTTTGAAAAGCATTTTAGTGCTTTAATGAAAGGAAGGAGACAGCATGAACATTGCAAGGAGAGAGAGCTAAGGTGCTATCATCTCCATGCCTTCATTGCTGCTCATTCTAGCATCCTAGAATTACTAATTTTTATGTATATTATGGAAATAAAAATTGGGGCCCCTCACATAGTTTTTAGGGTCTGGGGTCACTTTAGGCAACACTCAGCTCACTGAACTAGACAGTTCAAAGCTGGGGAACAATGGTGTTTAGGGGACCAGATAAGATTAAGTCAGATAGACTTTGGAGAGGAAATGGATTGATGGGACTTTACTTTCAGGAAAGCCGGCATCACTAGGGGAAAAGCTCTCTCAATGGGAGGGGAATATGTCCTGTAACCACTTTTATCTCTGCTACTATTCCCAGAGAATATTTTTTTAGGGAGTAATCCACTTTAGAAACCCTCAGTCATGTAGCTCTGTTTCTCCCTCAGTCATGTAATTCCAATGCCCAATGCCCAGTAGGTCCTATTGACTTGAATTAATTTATCATGGTTAGGTTACTGATAAGCAGATGTTTGTAAATCATTACCCTTACTTTTCCTATGATGGTTGATTTAAGACAGTACATATGGAATATAATAGAGAATTGAGTTCTCAGCCAATGAGGCTGTGAACCCCTCACCCTTTGTTTTTTTTTCTCTTGTCTGTTTTTACCTCTTTTTATTTTTTAAGGAGAGTACCCAGAGATGCTCCAGGCATCTGTGCTTAAAAATTACTCCTGATAGACTTTATATGGGATGCTGGGGATTGAACCCAGGTCGGCTGCATGCAAGGCAAATGCCCTGCCACTTGTGCTATTGCTCTAGCCTTTGTTTTAACTTTCTTAATTCTTGTGGTGTCATTGCTTCAGACCTGCTCACTAGGACTAGTCCCCAGAAGGCCTTCAGGGCTTCAGGGCTCCAGCTAGTGCTGGAAGAACCATCTGGTGCTGGGTATTAATCTCAGGTTCTGGCACATCTTTTGCATACATCTCTGATCCATGAACAGATCATCTTCATAAACTCAGAATGTATTTAAAAGTGATATATGACCTTTGTAAATGGGGTGAGATGGAGGTTCAAGTTCGCTTTTTTGCATGTGGCTGACCAGTTGTCCCAAAAACACGTGTTGAGGAGGCTTTCCTTTCTCCATTTTAAGTTTCCTGCCTCTGGGCCCGGAGAGATAGCTCAACGGAGTTTGCCTTGCAAGCAGCTGATACAGGACCAAAGGTGGTTGGTTCGAATCCCGGTGTCCCATATGGTCCCCCGTGCCTGCCAGGAGCTATTTCTGAGCAGACAGCCAGGAGTAACCCCTGAGTACCACCGGGTGTGACCCAAAAACCAAAAAAAAAAAAAAGTTTCTTGCCTCTTTATCAAAGATTAATTGATTGTATGTCTGGGGAACATTCTCTGAATACTCAAGTCTATTCCCTTGATCTGAGGAACTGTCTTTATTACAATACCATGTTGTTTTAATGACTATTGCTTTGTAATACAATTTAAAGTTGGGGAAATTGATGCCTCCCATTTTTTTAAGGGTTGCTTTAGCTATTTTGGACATTTATTGTTCCAAATGAATTTCAGAATTTGATGAATGTCATAGGTATCCTTAGAGGAATTGGGGGCATTGGTAGTGGGAAAGTTGAACTGATGAAGGGACGTGTACTTTTTTTTTATGACTGAAACCCAACTGCAAACATGTTTATAATCATGGTGCTTAAATAAATATATTAATAAAAATAAAATCAGAGAATATTAGTTAACAAAAAATCAGAAGATTAAAAAAAAAGCCGATATATGAGACATTCAATATCCTGCCTCTCATTTGGGGCAAGAATGGAGATGTCATGGTTCATTAGATATAGTCTGCACATAGATGCCATAGAACAAGAATGGAAACACTTAGAGGCAAAGCAGTGACCAGTCTTGGCCGCTACTAAAACTGCTAAACCTCAGCACTGTACTTCTGCCCTATCCATACATAATGTTATTCTTTTATTCTTTTTTAAAATAATTACTTTATTTTGGGGGCTGGAGAGATAGCACAGCAGTACAGTGTTTGCCTTGCGTGCAGCCAATCCAGGACGAATGGTGGCTCGAATCCCGGCATCCTATATAGTCCATCCGTGCCCCCGATTTCTGAGCACAGGGCCAGGAGTAATGCCTGAGCATTACTAGGCGTGACCCAAACACCAAAAGAAATATAAATTACTTTATTTAAGCATTGTGATTACAAAGTTGTTATTGATAGAGATTGAGTTGAAATCATAGAATATGTACCACTCTTCTTTCACCAGGACACATTTTCCGCCAACAGTGTCCACAGTTTCCTCCTCCCACCTGCCAGCTTTGAAGCAGGCATTTTACTTTTCCGCCCCTCTCTTTTCTTTTCGCTCTCCCTCCCTCCCTCTGTCTCTTTCTTCCTCCTTTTTGACACTGTGGTTTGCATTATTGCTATCTCATTCTTCTTAAATTGATAACTTTTTTCTACTTGCTTCAATAATCTTTGTTCAATAACCATCTCACAGTCAGGAAAAAAAGCACAAACCATCCATGGAGCAATTTGCTCTTTGAGAAAATTTGTGGCTTATTTCCTCCTCTGGGTTGATTTTCTAATTGATAAAATATTGCCATTTCCTAGGGTTATTATGAGAATAATTCATATTCTTAAAAATGCCAGCAGCTACTTTGCACACAACAAGCTCTTGGGAAGTACTGATTGGAACACTATACTCTAAACATATGTATACACACATATAAACACACAAATACACACATAAATGTACATATATACATATATAAACATACATATACATATACATATACACTGCTCCAGCCTCATGTATGTCCCTTATTCCACCACTAGGAGTCAAATGACCCTGTTACCATTCCTATGTATTGGAATGTATGTATTTTTTTGTGAACATCAGCTACACGTCCCACTACAGGCATTTTCTCTTTCTTGTGCTCCTTAATAACTGAAATTTCCCCTCAAATAAAAAACCTACCTTCACCATCATCAGGTTCATCTGCAGAAACTGCATTAGCATGAACTAGCCAGATAGTATAAAATGGACCCTACATTCTGAACAAATTCCCTCCCAATGGGATGCCAGGCTAGATGCACTTTCCCCCCTATTTTCCCAATGTTTAACACAGACTGAAAAAGTAGTTCCTAAACTACTTTTCTGGTTTGGCAACCCACTTATTTGGAGAATAGCGACAGCGCTGCTCCAACTACAAAAGCAGGCTTCGAAACCTAAAGGACAGGCAGTTGGAACTTCCACCCAACTGTCTCTTTCAGGGCACTGAGATCACTTGCTGAAAGAATCTATGAAATGTGAAGCTTCTTCAAGCCTGTCATCAGCCATCCTCATGTAAAGATCTAATGATATATCTCAAACACAACAGCTACATAGGAGGGTGGGAAACCTACGTGGTGACTCTCAACAAAACACTTATCCTGGGACCACAGGACTGAGGAAAATCAAAAAAGCTACACAATTGCGCCAAAGGTGTATGGTGAAGTTTCAGAGACCATCATCTTTTAGACAGAACTATCTAGAAGGAAGCACTGGACACCTATCAGCAGAGTAAACAAGAGAAGGAAATACACAAAGCTAGCACTGAGAATGCTGGGAATCAGGAAGGGCAAATGACATGCCAGTTGTGTGAAA
>PVKC010035344.1:0-13487 GCA_004027635.1 Crocidura indochinensis | reverse complement strand
CCTATGCTCAGAGTTTATGCCAGCTCTGTGCTCAGATATTACTCCTGATAGCCTCCAGGAATGATATGGGATTCCAGGTCAACCACATGCAAGGCAAATGTCGTACCAACTATGCTATTGATCTGCCCCCCCCCATATATATATATATATATTTGGTTTTGGGTCAAATCCGGTGACACTCAGGGTTACTCCTGGCTCTACACTCAGGAATCTCTCCTGACTTGGGGGACCATATGGGACGCCAGGGATCTGACTTAGGTCAGCGAAGGCAAAGGCCTTACCTCTGTGCCACCGCTCCGGAACCTAAAGATAATTTTTTAATTCAAAATTGAAAAAGGAATTACAGTTTTAATTTACATCTACCATTTAAAGTGCACCAACAAGTCTCACTTTCTATCTCCAATATTTGGGAAAGAAACATGAAAATATTTATTAAATAATTTCTACTTTTTCAGAAAGTAGGAACTTTTATTTCTATAACTTGATATTTAATACATTTTAAGTAATATGACATTAAATATATAAAATATTAATTTTACATACAATTCATCGTGTGTGACTATAAGCAAGAGAAACAAGGATGATTTAGATCTTAAAGACTTTAAGATTTGAAAATCATCTAAAAAAACATCTCTTTTATTTTTCTTTTCGAATCACAACTAGCAGAGATTTGAGATTATGATGGCTGTGTTCATTTAGAAATGACAAAATATTACTCTGCAGACAAGGGATTAGAACCAGGGATTCGAGTGCCTTAGCTGCAAGAAAGGTAAATTCTTATTTTAAGGCACTTTACACCATGTTAAACTTAACATGAAAACCACATATACAGAGAATATCATGTGATAAAATATATAATGAGATAGTGTTCAAGAGTAATAATTATGCTAATTAATAAAAAACGGTCTTGGCTATATTTGAGTTATAAAAGTATGATTTCTGGTCAGAATGAAAATGGCCATGAGTGTAAAATATTGTGTTTAGTATTGTGTTGTCTGTTTATTTGGTATCTATTTCATGATAAAATACAATTTTCAAAGCCTTATCCATTTTTGAGATTTCAATCAATTTTTCACAACTTGGTCAGTCTGGTCATTTAGCAGCTGACAGACTGTGGCATCCTGCAACTAAAGATCGTGTATTAAAAATTATGTGTTAAGCTGACTTTGTCCTTCTGGGAACATGTCAGAGAGTGTGGAAGATCATAAATCCCAGATTTCTCAATGGCTATCCTGGATAAATTATCCCTGAAGAATCTCTGGACTTTGCAATCACCCAGCTTTCCTGCCATGTGTCAGTCAAGGCATATGGACATGTAGCTAGAGAGAGAAGCATCAAGGTTTAAGAAAATAACTAAGAAGTTTAAGAAGAATCATTAAGGTTCAGTTGAAAAGTTTTTGAAAAAATTGGCAATTGTTAATTATAAAATTCTTTAAAGTCTAAAGTCTGACAGAAGTCAGTAAGCATTCCCCTGGTATTTGGAAATAATTTGTGTAATGTAAATTGCTGGTGTCTTCTGCCTGTAAACGGAAGCCAGAAGACTAAGTAAACTCCTAGTTTTTATATATGAAGAATTAAATTTATGGAAAATTTTATTATAAAAAAGAACCTCCCAAGTAACCATTTTGCCTCTGCCAAGTCGTTTCCTTATAGATCTCTTGCAGACGTTTCTCATTCACCTCAACAAAGCCTGCCTCCCTTGCTGCTACACCTGCATCACCCACCCAGTCCTTCAACCCACCATTCCTTCCAGACCTGTTTCTGACTGACTCTGCCTAAGGGGAATGCTGGATTTGATACTCTGCCCCTCAGTCCTTCTACAAAGAAATTGCAATCTTCAGCACACCCACTGCTACCAACGACCCTGCTGATCTCCATGAGTAGCTGAGATACATCGAGGCATACCTTTGAGACAGGTCATGGGTGTAGGACTTTGCTTACTCAGACCGCATATGAGCCCTCCTGTCCAACTTCCATCTTTATTCAAGCTCCCAACTCCACTTATTTGGTTTGCTCCACTGGACTTTCGCCCCATATTGTTACTGAAATGTTTCTTGCTTATTGTGATTATTGTGTTTTAGTTTTGTTAATGCCTAGATTAACCATTAGACCTATTGATGATTTGCTTTGGAATAAGAAGATAACTATGTTTGGACATAAGCGTGAACCTATCACTGCTATTACTCTTGCTGTTGTTTTAGGTTTGAATTTTCCTGGAGCAGGAACTGTTATTACTTCTTTCTTTCTGAAAGAGGGAAAATTATGTACCGCCCTTAAAGAAGAACGTTGCTTCTTTAAAGATAAATTGGGTCTGGTTAGAGACAGTGTTAAACAATTGGAATTAAGCTTGGAAAAAAGACAGAGAGAGAGAGAGAGAGAGAGAGAGAGAGAGAGAGAGAGAGAGAGAGAGAGAGAGAGAGAGAGAGAGAGCACAGAGCACAAAGTGAATCTTGGTATCAAAATTGGTTTTCTGCCTTTCCTGGTTGACCACTCTCCTTTCCACTATTTTGGGTCCAGTATTGGGTTTTCTCTGCCACATCTCCTTCTGCCCATGGACATTTAAACAATTGACAGATCAAGTGGATAATGCTACCAAAAAACACGTTGCTGTACCTTATCAAGAACTGGCTACCCATCCTCAGGTACAATTGAATTTTGAGGGACTGGAGTGCATGGCTGCCACTCTGAAATGCTGGTGGATTAGGCTGCAGTGTTGCCGAAGACTGGATTATTCTGGGTTCCTAACAGTGGACACCGCACTTCCCATTTCAGGTACCACTTAGGGTAGCCCCCCAGATAGCCTAAGACAGGTGCATCGCCAAAATTTCTGTCACTTGATATTGCACTCCTTTTACTTATATAAGAAGGGGGAAATTGTTTGGAGCCATATCCTTTGAAATATAGAACTTAGCATAAGTATAGCCATTTTACCTTGGGCAGACATTTTGTCTTAGCATCGCACTAAATCTGAACTCAAGGTGTGTACCTGCAAAATGGGCAGGAGTTGAAGCATACTGCCCTGCAAGAATTTGACCACACAGGAAGGCTTGTTATAACATGTATGTGCTTGCATGAGGTATGCTGGCAAAGCATTGTGATTTTTATGAATACATCTAGAGATTATGCTGTTCGTGTAACCGCCCATTATGAAATCTCTCACTACTGTTTATTCCCTATAAAAGCCCTGCTTGCTTGAAATAAAATTGACACCTTGATCAGCATCTTTTGTCTTGGTGTCCCTCTTCTCCCACCCTTCTTTCTTTCAGGTAAGAGTCCCTACCATGACCACGAATAACTGTGAGCTGCAGGCCAGTTCAAATGAGAGTTTCTTTTCAAGAAAACCCCAATGAAACTGATGCTTCCAATATTTTTGATATTTTCATTTTCACTGTTCTGAGATAATATCTCATGATTGTCATGATGAATTTCCCTAGTTATAAGTTGTGATGAGGACTTTTTTTCATGTGCCTGTTGGCCATCCATTGTTCTTCCTCTGATGAATTTCTGTTCATTTGCTCTCTTCAATTTATCTTAGAGTTTTATTTATTTATTTTTATTGATGTTTATTTAAGAACATAATATACCCTATCTGTCAAAAGTGTCTGATATGTTCAATGTGAATATTTTATCCTATTTATTTAGATGTCCTTTAATTGTAGCCTGTTTGGTATTTGTTTTCTTGTTGTTTTTATTTTGCCAGGAAGTAACTCTAATTTTGGATGGCTTCATATTTTTATTTTTGACTAGGGTTTGTTGCAGTGGTATTCATTTTATATGAAAATTACTGATTTTCTAAAATAACATATTTTTATTATTACTTTAATCAATAGTACTACTAAACACTTATTCAATACTGAGGCTTAAAACAAAAAGATACTTTATATTTTACTTTATAATGTACATAGATTGGGATATTTACATATTACTTTGTTAATTAGATTAATATCAATGATATATTTAATGAAATGATTATTAGCCAAGTTATATGAAAAGGTCTATGTATGTAGCAAATACTCAGGTATTTTGAAATAAGCTTCATGTGGAATATTGAGTTTTAAATTTTAGAAATGCATATTCAAGAACAATGTAAATCAATGAGATTTGTTCTATTCCATACATACAGTATATACTCAGGTCATGCAGGTTACTTGTGCGCCCACTGAATCAAATGCATGTAGTCACCAGTCATCTTCTGTCTTCTGCTGGAGAGGGCAGTGCTTCAGCTCATTCCAAAAATCCCAGCTGAGCTGAAGAGGTAGGAGGCTGAACTGAACTGAACTGAATGTCATTGAATTATTTAACCCACAATATTCTGCATTTTGTATGAGGATGACAGCAGTGATGATGATATCTGGGAAGTCAGTGATGACATGAAAAAGTCTATGCTAATAGCCTCACATCAGGTACAGCTGAAGCTGTGTTTGAACATACAGATTAGAAGGAGGAGGAGGAATCCATTTTTGAAGGATTTTAACCTTTGTGATCTAGCTTGATTATCTGTTAAGCTAGGGTTTAAAGTTTTAAAGTCATTGATACTAGTTTCCAGCTTTTCTTTAGCAATAAATTATGAAAAACATTTATAAGCTATTGGTTTCTCAATTTCTCAGTTGTGATTGTTTGGGATATATATATATATATATATTTATTTATTTATCTATTTTTTTGAAATTTAGCAATAGCTGCTGCATTTTCCACTTCGACTTATACTCGAGTCACTAAGCTATCCCAGCCCTTAGGATAAAATTAGGAGGAATCAGTTTATATTCAGGTCAGCATATACTCAAGTATATACTGTAATTGTTTATATGAAACTCTAATTTATGAAATATGTAGTTTCAGTAAGACAGTCTTTATTCAGCTATATTGAGCAAATTCTGAAACTGTGTCTAGATTATTGTTTAGATATTCAGAGTTTAAAATAGAAAGGTACCTCCTAAAGTGTGTCATATAACAATAAAATCATTGTACTAAAAAGACAGTGGTGACTTGCCTGCCAGGAGCAATTTCTGAGCATGGAGCCAGGAGTAACCCCTGAGCACTGCCCGGTGTGACCCAAAAACCAAAAAAAAAAAAAAAAAAGACAGTGGTGAAATAGATATTTTTATTAATATACATTTTGATCTAAATTACGTATCATGCAAAAGTTTGTTATTACTTAACTTTTTTACATGAAGTTTAATAGGGCACATAGGGGCACGTTTTATGAAGCTATGATAAATTCTTAATGTTTAAGAATATTTCTTATTAGAATATCATAATAAAACTTTGTTTAACTATAATTTCAAGCTAAGATTTCATGAACATAGTCTAATGAGTCAATAATGGATTTGCATGGTCATGATTCTATTAGAGACTTCAAGGCAAATACTTCTAAAAACAAAGAGTAGACAGAAAAAAATACCTAAGTGTTGAAAACTATTTTTATGTTATATTAATATCACATATATTTATGCATTTAAATATTAAATTAATATAAATCAAAAGAAAAGTATTAATTAAATGATTATTAATAATTAATATTTGACAATTAGACAATGTTTAAAATATATGAGTAATTTGAAATAGCATATATATTAGGCAAAAAATATTATGTATTTTTTACACTTTCAATTTTAATTTTATCAAATTAGAAGTGTAACTATATGGTTCAAGGACATTTAAATAGTTATTTTATACAGTACTCTTATATCATTATCAATAATTCTCTTTTTATTTTCACTGTACTTTAGTTAAGGAAGATATATTTTGTACATATGTTTATTATATAAACATTTTCTGTAGACTCTAGAAGAATTTTACCAAAATTCTTAACAACATAACAATACTATTCTTAACACTATATTTGTATACCTAAATTTTTGTTAAAATTGAAGTTAAATTGCAGCATGATAGAAAATGCTAGGTTAAAGTCAAAGCTAAGATTATTTTTTCTGGGCCAGAAGAATCATATGCTGTGGTAAATTAGAAAGGAACCAATAACCTAAAGAGAATTTTACCTAAAAACAGTTACAAGATTAAGAAATTTTACATACAATACTTCTTATCAATAATTTCTAAAGGAAAAATTATTTTTTCTCTTTACACTTTGTCACATATAATTTGTATAATGTTGCTTTACAGTTTACCACAGTTTAATTTAGTAGAAAATAATTTCCTGACTGTTTCTTTCACATCTTTGTTCCTGAGGCTGTAGATCAGTGGATTCAGCATGGGGATGACCACTGTGTAAAACACAGAGCCCACCTTGAGCATGAGCACTGAATTTTTGGCGTTTGGGACACAGTAAAGAAAGAAGATGGTCCCGTGGAAGATGCTAATAGCCATCAGATGGGAGGCACAGGTGGAAAAAGCTTTCTGTCTGCCCCCTTTAGAAGGCATCTTCATGATTGTAATGAAAATCAAGGCATAGGATGTAAGAATGATCAGCAGGGTGCATAACTCATTAAACATACCAAATGCTAACGTGGTCTGTTGGACAATGTAAATATCAGAATAGGAGACAGATGCAATGGCATTAAACTCACAGAGAAAGTTATTTATGATATTTTTTCCTTTGTAAGATAATTTCTGTAGAAGATAAGTAAGAATCAGAGTAATAACAATGGCCCAGGAGTATGATACACCCACCAATGTGGCACAAAGCTTCTGGGACATTATAGTTATGTACTGTAAGGGGTTACAAACTGCCACAAACCGATCATAGGCCATCACAGACAGCAAGTACATTTCTGTCACCACAAATGTACAGAAAAAGAAGAACTGTGCAATGCATCCTGTGATGGCCATGGTTCTGTCTTCCACAACCAAGTTTTCTAATAGTTTGGGTGTAACAGCTGTAGAGTAACAGAAATCAGCAAAGGATAAATGGCTGAGGAAATAGTACATTGGGGTGTGGAGCTTGGGGTTGATCTTGATAAGTGAGATCATACCCAGGTTCCCCAGAACAGTGACTGTGTAGATGATGAGGAATAACAAGAACAAGGGAACCTGGAGTTCTGGATATTCTGAGAAGCCCATGAGAATGAATGTGGCCCCAGCACTCTGATTGTCTTGGTTCCTGAGAAGAACAAAGGAAGGAGCTTTTTTAGAAATACATCAAGTAAACATCAAAATGAACCAGTTAAAATGTAGACCTGTTGGAGTGATATGCAGCCATAAGTTGCTTTCCTTACATATATGTAGCCCATAAGGGTTCAATCTCTAACACCCCATGTGGTCTGCCACCACTACTATGGTCAATATTTGAGTGCAATGAAAGAGGAGTAACCCCTGAACATAGCAAGTTGTGATTCCAAACACACAGAAAACAAACAGAAAAATTTAATATATCAAAACTCCTCAAATAGTATTGTAGAAAATACATATTTTCAATAAAACTGAATTTCTGAGAATGAGCAAATGTGAATAAGAAAGCTATAATTAGGAACCCGGGAGATAGCATGGAGGTAAGGCGTTTGCCTTTCATGCAAAAGGTCATAGGTTCGAATCCTGGTGCCCCATATGGTCCCCCGTGCCTGCCAGGAGCAGTTTCTGAGCATGGAGCCAGGAGTAACCCCTGAGCACTGCCGGGTGTGACCCAAAAACCAAAAAAAAAAGTTATAATTACTATTATTTGATTAATCTGCTACTCAAATATATTTTTAATTTATTTTTACATTTTAAAGAACTAGTTTTTATTTATTAAATAGAGTATATAATAATTTTTATCAAAATTTATTAATTGAATACTAGAAAATTTGAAGTATAAACAATAAAACATAATGAGACTAGCTTATAATCAATCACTTAGTATTTTTAACAGTTAGCTTCCCAAGAATGACCAATATAATATATACATTTAAACTTAAATAAATTTGTTATTTTTATTTTATGTAAATTTAAAGTCTTGCTTTAAATATTCTACATACACTTCACTTATGCTTTTATATTCTAGACATACATGTTGTGACTTTATTATTTACATTTACCCATTTGTTTACTAATTTATCTACTTCTGACTATTTGGAATTATACCCCTTGATGATAAACTTTAATACATTAAATAAAATCTATTGGGACATATGAGAAATTCATACAGTTTAATTGGACCCCAGAGTGGCTTTGGGTCCTAAGCACCTCTGATATGTAATCATTTATGGAAAATTCTGGTAACAATATGAGTTTGCAACAGCCATTTGAAAAAGGGTTTACAGGAACAGAGGCAAGCTCTTTGGGTGAACAGAATAGATATGTTCTGATTATATCTCTAAGTGAATATATTGTATCCACTTATATCTTATATCTTATCTTATACCTCTGTCAGAATTTAGATAAATATTGATTACCATGAATTTAGTTAAGTATTGATTACCCTGATTATCAAATAATTGTGTTGTTATAATTCCTCCCCTAGCTCATTTTTATTGAGTGCTTGTGCCCTACTTAAAAATATTTGAATGAGGGCCCAGGAGATAGCATGGAGGTAAGGCATTTGCCTTTCATGCAAAAGTTATCGGTTCAAATCCTGGTGCCCCATATGATCCCCCATGCCTGCCAGGAGCAATTTCTGAGCATGGAGCCACGAGTAACCCCTGAGCTCTGCTTTGTATGACCCCAAAACCACACACATACACAAAATATAGATAGATAGATAGATAGATAGATAGATAGATAGATAGATAGATAGATAGATAGATAGACATAGATATATAGATATAGATATATATTTGAATGAGAAAATTGCAAGGAAGATTTAAAATAAAGCTGATACCAATAGTAAGAAAATTTGATTATCCTGATAAATCTGAACTATGCTGTAAACTAAAATAAATGAATGTCTATATTTAATGAACCTTTCAAACAATAATTAGACATGTGATGTGGCATGGTAGTATAGTGGATAAGGCATTTGTCATGCATGCAGATGATCTGACTTTGATCCTTTGCATCCAATACTGTCCTCTAAGTTCATCAGAAGTGATTGTTAAGCTAGAGGCACACTTGATCACTGCCAGGTGTGAATTAAAAAGAAAAAGTGAGAAACAAAATTTTTAAATATTTTTAAAATGTGGAAAATATGTAGTTTTGAGTTAACTACTGATCAGAGACTATATCATTTTCATACTTTTCAAAAATCCATTATTTGTTCCCTAAGGTTATTTTGAAAACATGAGATAAGCCAGGAGTGAAAGAAAAGCATTGCCTTGTGGGAATAAAAGAAAGTCAGTTGAACCTGACCTATACCTTTCCCACAAGCTTACTTCCAGCCCTAGATTTTTTTCTACAAGACTTGGTCTTCCTGTTTAAGGCTGAGCATTGTACTGCATGAACAGTAACAACAATGTTCAGGTGACTGATAAAGCAGGGTATTTTCCATACATTTCCTCCCGAAAGTGACATATATCATATATTTCTGAAAAATAATACATATAATTACAAATAAAGCAACATGTAACGTCTTTTTTTTTATTGCAACCAGTAGTTTCATAGAAAAAAGTCTGAATGGGTTTATTCAGGGGTCGCAAACTCAATTTGCCTGGGGGGTCGCAGAAGGTAAAGTCGGGGTGATCCTTGAGTGCAAAGTCAGTAGTAAGCCTTGAACATTGGGGCGTGTGACCCAAACAACTAAAACAAAACAAAAAAGATTCCTCTAGGGTAGGGCCACAAAATGTATGGAGGGCAGCAAACAGCCTGCAGGCTGCGAGTTTGAGACCCCTGGATGATAATACAATACAAGGCTTACCATGCACATAGCCAATCCGATTACATCCCGGATATCCTATATGATACCTCAAGCCTGCGGAAATTGATACCTGAATGTACAGTTTAGTAGAAATACTGAGCACTGCTGGTGTGCCCAAAGAAAATAAATAAACAATGCATAGTAAGTCTAAGCACATTTTGTATTTTAATGAAGAAAGACTGCAGATTTCATACTGTAAAAGTAAATAATAGTAACCTGCTTCTTGGAAGATAATATTTTAAGAGAATGAGATAGATTTGATGGTAATTACACACAAATATGTGTTTGTGTCAACAAATATTAGTAAAACATCGTTTTTCCTTGCAAAATGAAAAGCAATAAAAAATCAATCTGCTCACCTTATTGAAGTAAGATTTGAATTAGTCATTTATGGAAGCTTCTTTGCTAAGATGAAGGATCTCAGGGAAATTTCTTATTAATAATTAACAGCTGTAAATATTATAAGTGACAAAATATAAAAATATTTGAAGTGTATGTCATTCCATATATAGTAAGCATCATATTTTATTCAATGATTTAAAGCTATGCTGAGATGACAAAGACAAAGGTAGATCAACTAGCTGAAAGCAAAATCACCACAGCTATATATAAAAATAGGACCTAGGAGCTAATAGTCTAGGGAATACCAAAGAAGCATTACCTCAGAGACTATTTTGAGAAATTAGCTGAGGCACTAAACCTAAGTAAAACTTTGGTTCATGCAACTTTCTTTAACTGATAGGGAATCATTTCAAATTTAATTAAAATTAAATTTAAATTTAAGTTAATTTAATTAAAACTAATTTTTGAATGAATTAATTTTTTGAATTAAGATATTCTTATCTAAATTCCTAAAAATGTAAAAATAATGCTCTATTAAATGAGGAAATTATAATTTAACTTAATATTTTGGTTATCTATTTACAAAGACATCTTAATGTGTAGCTCTATGTATAAAGTATGTGTATAAATATTTATTATATATTCAATTTCATATATGTGAACATATGTAGAAAATAGAACAACTAAAAAAACAATGAAGAATCTGACTACCTATAAAAACACTCACGTATGTCCTGAATCAATAGCACACTGGATAGAGTTTTCCTCTCATGAGGCAGATCATGGTTTAACTTCTAGAATCCTATAGGGTCCCCTGAGCCAATGAGGAGTAAATTCAGAACCAATGGCTGTGGTTCAAAAACAAAAACAAACAATCAAAACTCACATAGTCATACCAAAAACTAAGAGTGAACTAGTAACTATTAAAGTCTATAAGTTAAAGGAGAATTTTGCTGTCTTTCTTTTCACTGTGGTCAAGAGAGATTGTTAAATACATTAATATGAAATCTACAAACAAACAAATAGATTATCATATTACTAAAGACTGATAGGTGTTAGATTTGTGTGCAATTTAATTCAAAGTATTTGTGAGAGATTGAAGGAAGAAGCAGGATGGAGGGAGAAGAGACAGGCTTAAATGCAGGGCTACTTATGGAGCTTGCTTTAAAGGTTTAGGATCATAGGCCTCACATGTTGGCCAGGACCTTAATAAATTTGATGTCTTATGAATACTGACTGCCTGTGGAACATTTCCTCACCATCACCCTAAGACCTGCTGTCTGAAGGAAGTTGCAGGCATGTGGCCCAGGCTGGAAGAGAAAGGCCTCTCTGTCCATCTCACCATCAGCCACCTCCATCCAGGACTCCATAATTAATATAGTATGTTAAAATGGACCATCACAACCAACATATATGTTACTGTCACCACAAATGCACATGCAAAGACAAGTTGAGTGATACTTTCTGCAAACTTGATAGTTCTGTCTACCTCATTCAAGTTTCCTAACAGTTTGGGTATAACAACTGTAGAGTAACAAAAATCAACAAAGAATAAATGGCTGAGGAAGTAGTAATTTGGGTTGTCGAGTTTGGGATTGACCTTGATAACAAAGATCATACCAAGTTTCCCTAGTACATGAACTGCATAGACTATTAAAAATAGTATTAACAGAGACATCTGAAGTTCTGGATATTCTGAGAAATCCAATGTGGATTCAGCTCTCAGCACTTTGGTTATCAGAAAAATTTTATTCATAAAATTGACAATTCACAAGTCTAATATGATATTCAAAAATAAAAAATATGATTATCTTTAAGCAGTGATATGCAACATGTCTATGCACATATGTTATGTTAGGATGTGAACCTAGATGCAGTAGCTTGTTGGTTGTGGATGACGTTAGGGGAAAAATATTCCAGAATCATGTGGTTCCCTGAGCACTCACGAAAGTTAGGAGTTATGCCTGGTTAAAAAAAAATCCATTAGTAAGACTTGAGGATTATTTGTGTGACCCAAATTCAAAAGGAAAATAATAATTGATAGCCATATAAAACTTCCAAAATTTTTTTAATAATAACAATTTTTTATTTTAAACATAGTGGCTTACATACTGTTGACAATAATATTTTAGGTACAAGTTAACATAAAATCAGGAGAATTCCCTTCACCAAATTGTCTTCCCTCTGCCTCTCTTCCCATTGTACCTCACATGTCTTCCTCCCTCACCCCTGTGGCTGCCAGGTTAAGTGGTCCCCCATGTGCCTAGCTAACTACTTGGTGGTCCTACACCTGTTTAGTCTTGGTACTTCCCTTATACCCCCCTCTCCCAATTGGGATGCGGGACTAGTTAGTTCAAGTTATGTGGTTTTGTTTGAAGAGGAGAAAAGTAATAACCTGGAGAAGAGAAAGAAAAAAAAAGAAAAAAGAAAAAAGTCAAATACTCCGGAAATGGACGGAGACCTTCTAGAGGGTTTCATCCTTGGTTTGAGAGGTGTAGGGGAAAAAAGAAGGTGAAACACTATAGCAGTACCTAGAACACTGTCAAAGTTTCCTGTGAACATTCAAAAAAGAGGGGAAAAAAAGGAAAGAAAAAAACAGGAAAATAAATAAATAAATATACATGGAGATATCCACTTCAATTGCCAAACTATCACCATGAAATCAACGATAGAAAATATATTAGTCAATAATATTAATGAAAAAATGTTTTGTGTTTTTTTTCTCTATTTTTATCTTTTTTGGGGGGTGTGATCTGTTTTTATTCTTCTCTCTCTCCACCCTCAACTGCACCAGCAATATAATGTAACACCATTGCACCCTGCAAAGGCACACTAAAAAAAAAAGGGGGGGGGAAATCTTACTTATAAAAACGAGTTCTTATTTATTAGGAATAAGAACTCATACTTGTTTACAATACAGGGGTATCTCCTGCCTTGAAAATATGTCACAGGGACCCAACTTAGAACCCCGGTGATTAGACACCAACCGTCCAGCCTTGAACTCTGGGTCACAGACATAGAAATGACACAATTCTTCACAACAGTCACTGGAAACAAATTTCAACCAGGACATCCTTAATAGTGCTCGGATACCAACAAGTACCAAACATAATATGATACCCTGACAACGAGGAAAATGGGAACAATTGGACCTAAGAGCAAATTATCCTACCTCACCAGCTAACGATAAGACAAAATCAGAAGACTTGTCACCCTGTGATCTATCCAATTGCCAAGATCGCGACTAACAGATGACGGGCTGACAGAACCATGGCCAAGGAAAATGGGAACAATTGGACCTAAGAGCAAATTATCCTACCTCACCAGCTAACAATAAGACAAAATCAGAAGACTTGTCACCCTGTGATCTATCCAATTGCCAAGATCGCGACTAACAGATGACGGGCTGACAGAACCATGGCCA
>PVKC010035343.1:0-13495 GCA_004027635.1 Crocidura indochinensis | reverse complement strand
GGGGGCAGGGGAAGGTGGAGCTGGGCTTGGGGGTGGAGCCCGGGACCCTCACGACCCCCTTCTACTCCAGGACAAAGAGATGCAGAGCTACTCCACCCTTAAGGCTGTCACCACCAGGGCCACTGTCTCAGGCCTCAAACCGGGCACTCGCTACGTGTTCCAGGTGCGCGCTCGCACCTCAGCTGGCTGTGGCCGCTTCAGCCAGGCGGTGGAGGTGGAGACCGGAAAGCCCAGTGAGTGCAGAGGAGATCCGGGCCTGGGGGTCGGTGAGCAGACCTGCAGGTGGGAGGGAGGGGGCAGCAGTTATTGTACTGGATCAGGTAAAAGGACGCTCGGTGAGTCCGTGCCTTGCCTGTATGAGCCCTGGGCTCTGTCAACACCGCCAGGTACAGTCTTGGTAAGTGGTATCAGCATCAGCTTGAAGCAGAGCAACCATGGCACAGAGAAAAAAAAAGTCCTTCTCAAGCAGTCTCCCACAAGCAGGACTACTGCCCAGTTTGCTGCCTGGCGAGTGATCCCAGCATCCTAGAGAAGCTCATAGCTCGCTCTCATCCCAAGGCCTATCTGACAGAGGGAAAAGGGGTGTCACAAACTACCTTGGCATCGCCCTGCCAACCCCAATTTAAGCCAAATCCAGTAAGAACAGTGGATGTCCTCTCCCAGTGTCATCAAGCCAGCAGTTCCCACAACACACACAAGACTTTTAGCAGGGGTCAAGACCCACAGTAACTCCCTGTCAAGGGACGTAGAAATGCTAGTTCTCAGGACTACCCCACACCTCCTGGATTAGAAACCTGAGGATGGGGACCCACATTTGGATTAGAGCAGGTGCTTGGTACAGCCTCAGATGTCTGAGGCCTAGCCCCAGAAGGACATAATCTCATCTCTAGCCAGCTGAGTTTTTCTCAGCTGTTGAGTTGCGACACATAGGGAGCAGGGTAAAAGGGTTTGAGTGAATCATCTCCACACCTGTGTCAGTGCCTGCACTTCTGAGATCTGTGTATTGGTCCCACACAACCCACCTTGCCCTGCTCCCTTTGCTTTTGGACCCAGAGCCTGGTCTGTCATCTGAACCTCCTTAATGCCCCATAAGAACAGAAGGCCACACAGGCATCCTGGAGGGCCAGCGCCACTGGTATTTGCAATGCCCACACCATCTGCTCTCCACTGACAGACTAATAGGCAGGATATGCCTTGGGACACATTTTCCTGCAGGTGAGGAGTCACATGATTCCCTGGGTCACACACACAGGAATTGGTGACCCCAGGGAAGCCAAGAAGTCTGTGTGGAAGCTATCTTAGCAAGAAAATGCTGCAGAGGAGAGATGGGATTGAGCAAGGGCTGCTCCCTGACTTTCAGCAGGCTCAGAGTCTGGGCAATAGACTCTGGAGTGCCACTGAACCATGCATGAGGTAGGTCTGTCCCCATGCTGGCTTTTCCCACAGGACCACGCTACGATACCCGAACCATCGTCTGGATCTGCCTGACGCTCATCACTGGCCTGGTTGTCCTTCTGCTCTTGCTCATCTGCAAGAAGAGGTGTGTGGTGTGGGTCCCAAATGCCCAAGGAGAAACTAGACACACATGAAACTGCTCTTACCTCTTTGGAACAAAGCTCTGACCTTCCATACCCTGGACTCTCCCCCCACCACCACCCATTTTTCATCCACCAGTTCTTCCCAACTTTCTTCATATTTACCAGGTCCTCCTCTCTAAAAAAAAAAAACCCTCCTAAAAACCCAGGACCCAGTCCTGTCCCAGATCCCTCTCTCTGTTTTCCCTCCAGCCCAAGTGACCTCTAAGCCCATGGCTTTATGCTGATGCCCCAAATCTGTGTCACCAGAACAGACCTGTCCCCTGAGCTCCAGCTGCCCTCTCTCTGCACAATGTTAGACAAACAAGCATCCCTAATGCTGTCCCTCAGGCCCCCTATAAGGCCACTTTACCACCATTCCCTGTGTCACTCATGCCCCAATCCACATTATTATTACCTTTGAGACTCATGCAACCCACCAAGAACAACCCTTCCACATGCCTCCCTCTGTCTTGTTGATTCCCAATAATGCTCTAGGGAAGGAAATGCTGGTTTCCTTTTTCAGGTGAGTTCTGGGTGCTCAGCATGTTTAGGACACTTGCCAAACAGATGCCAGAATAGGAAGATGAGCCAGGTCTGTGCTGCTCGATCTCCCAGGCAGGGTGAGAGAGGTCATACTCCAGTAAGGAACAGGGAGAATCCCCTATTAGATACAGAAGCTAAAATTGAAGAAAGAAAAAAGGGCTTGTCAGGGTCCCCCAGCACAGCTGGCCCCACAAGCTTCATGTTCAACCTCTAGAGTAGTTTCCAGTTGAATAGGACTAAAATGCCACCAACTTTGCTGTGAGGCCAAGTGGACTTCTTAGAACTCTGTCAAAGTCAGAAACTAGTTCAGCTGGGCTGAGTGCCAGAGAACAGCCTGCAGCAGGGCTGGGTGGATAGCAGGAATTGAAGGCAAGAGGGGTGTGGAGAGGATGGAGGAGCCTAGGCTGAGCTCTGGCTTGGGCTGGGTATGGCCTGGGCTCAGACAGGGCTGCCCCTCACAGGCACTGCGGCTACAGCAAAGCTTTCCAGGATTCAGAGGAGGAGAAGATGCACTATCAGAATGGAGAGGGTGAGTTCCGAGACACACGGCTAAAACCCAAATACCTTCATGGTGGTATTTGGAAGTGCCACCAGACTAGGGGTGTGGGAGCACATGTGGGAAGGAAAATATGGTTCACAGAGAATCCTGAACCCCAGAAACAGACATCAGGAGGTGGCTAAGAGGCATAGGCAAAGTGCCGTTTGTCCTTCCCTGCTTCCCAGACATTCCCTCCCCTCAGAGAAATGCACAGACGTAGACTCCCACACATTTTTGCATGCAATTTCAGGGGCTGTCATGGATTCTTGGAAGGAATCCCTGCACAGAGAGCTTTTGCAGAATCCTGCAAAGGCTCTAGGAGGCAAGCATATGTGGGGCTGCCTGCCTTCACACCCCTCCTGTGTGCCCATGGTAGAGAGCCCCAATCAGTCACAGAGCTGGTTCTCACCCAGCCTTGGTGAGCTGCAGACCCCATCTGAACACAGCCATCTAACCCCGGTCTTCATCAGCTGCAGGTCACAAGCTAATATAGGGGTTGAGAATGTAGGGATCACAAAATAATCTGGCATAGTAAAAGGTTTCTGAGCATGCTACATCCAAAAATAAATGCGAAATCCATACATAATGAACCCAGGGTGTTGCTGGCAGCGCTGGCCAGGGTTGCATTTCTGATGATGCTCAGAGCCTACTGTGTGCTCAGGAATCACTCCTGACAGAGCTCAGGAATAAAACCTAGCATGTACCTTACCCATATATTATCTGACTCCTAGAAAGATCTTTTTTTTTGGGGGGGGGTCACACCCAGCAGTGCTCAGGGGTTACTCCTGGCTCCATGCTCAGAAATTGCTCCTGGCAGGCATGGGGGACCATATGGGGCACCAGGATTCGAACCGATGCCTTTTGCATGAAAGGCAAACACCTTACCTCCATGCTATCTCCCAGGCCCCGCCTAGAAAGATCTTAAGGCCTCTAGAAGTGACCCCAGAGAGTAGATTTGGAACCTACTGGATACCCCCTGAATCCCCTTGAGATCCCACTTTCTTTTTTTTTGTTTTGTTTTGGTTTTGGTTTTGGGGTCACACCCAGCAATGCTTAGGGGCTACTCCTGGCTTTGTGCTCAGAAATTGCTACTGGCAGGCTCAGGGGACCATATGGGATACCGGGATTCGAACCACCATCCTTCTGCATGCAAGGCAAACGCCTTACCTCCATGCTATCTCTCTGGCCCCGAGATCCCACTTTTACATAGTAAACACTCAGAGCCTACCCTCAGCTTTCCAGAGACACTCTGCAGCCTACCCCCACAGGTCCCCCACAAGCCAGGATTTCTGGAAGAGACATTTTGCAGCACCCCACTTGATGACCCTTCTCTCTGGCCCCTCAGCACCTCCACCTGTCTTCCTGCCCCTGAATCACCCCCTGGGGAAGATTCCAGAGCCCCAGTTCTATGCAGAACCCCACAACTATGAGGAGCCAGGCCGGGCTGGCCGCAGTCTAACCCGAGAGATAGAAGCCTCTAGAATTCACATTGAGAAGATCATTGGCTCTGGTGAGTCTGGAATGGTACCCAAGTGTGCATATGTGTGATTTTTCGTGTGCATGCATGCTTGTGTGTGTAATTGATTTGTGTTGATGTAGATCTGTTTGTACATGCATGTTTATATATACATGCATATATGTGTTTGTGCACATGGGAGCCACAACAAGGGTCAGGGTGCTGGGGTAGAGGGAGAAGGGAGTGGTCAGTCCATGAGGTTTGTGGCTGTATGACATGGGGCTTATGGGTTTCTGGACAAGGGACAAGGGTCTCAATATTCTCCCCCTGTCTGCTTCTTGGGGTCACAGGGGAGTCAGGAGAGGTCTGCTATGGGCGGCTGCGGGTGCCAGGTCAGCGGGATATACCTGTGGCCATCAAGGCCCTGAAAGCCGGCTACACGGAGAGGCAACGGCGTGACTTTCTGAGCGAGGCTTCCATCATGGGTCAGTTCGACCACCCCAACATCATTCGCCTCGAGGGTGTGGTCACCCGAGGTAGGTGCTAGGGGGAAGCCTCATCCTCAGAGCCACTCCCAGTCCCCTTTGTGATTCCCCCAGAACCCTATCCTTCCCCTATCTCTAGGCTCCAGATGACTGTGAAGGAACCCAGAGCTGGGACCATATGGGGACCCTGGATTCCCCAATTTCCTGAATGCTGCCTGCCCCAGCAGCTCACTCACGTTTTTTTCTCCCTGCCCTGTGTACCCCAGGCCGCCTGGCGATGATCGTGACTGAGTACATGGAGAATGGCTCCCTGGATGCCTTCCTTCGGGTGCGTTCTCCTCCCAGCTTGGCCTGGACATCCCAGAGGCCTTCAATCAGACCCATCTTCCAGAGATGGGGAGCCCAATGAGGGGGAAACCTTGCAGATCAGCCAATCAGGCTACCTTTCAAATCCCCATCAAAGGCTAGGAAATGAGTTTCTGGTTCTCTCTCTGAGCTGTCCCATCTGCTGCCAAAAGGATGGGCAGTGCTCACTGGAGGGTGCTAAATGTAAAGGAGTCAGGGGAGCCCGATAGGCCATTGGCACCCCTCTGAATGTGAAGCGCTCTGGGAAGGGCCTAGAACCCCCTTGACATACATGCATGTCCTTGGCAGACGAACGACGGTCAGTTCACCATAATGCAGCTGGTCAGCATGCTCCGTGGTGTGGGTGCCGGCATGCGCTACCTCTCAGACCTGGGCTACATACACCGAGACCTGGCTGCCCGAAATGTCCTGGTGGATGGCAACCTCGTGTGCAAGGTGTCAGACTTCGGGCTCTCGAGAGTGCTGGAGGATGACCCCGATGCCGCCTACACCACCACGGTACGTGGTTGGCCCACACCCCACTCTGATAGGAGAACCCTGGAGCAGGCAGTGCAGGACATGAAGTTCTACGCTTCTTTTCTGGGAAAGTAGGGAGGGGTAGAGGAGGGACCCCACCTTTGGCAGATGGTGTGTCAGGGGTTCTTTCATCCAGGCAGACTCTACTTATTTTACTTTTGGTTTTGGGTCACCCCAGCAGAGCTCAGGAGTTACTCTGACTCTGCACTCAGAAATTACTCCTGGCAAGACCAGGGGACTATAGGGATGCTGGGAGTCCAACTTGGGTTGGCTGCATGCAAAACAAATGTCCTACCTGCTCTGCTATCACTCTAACCCAGGCCCTGCTTCTTATCTTCCCCAGTTTCCCTCTCTGGGAACAGAGAGGAACAATCTTATCTTCATTTCTCTCCACTCTGTCCACTTTGGTCCTTCCGTCATTGCCAAGGGAGCACCCTCCTCTGGAAACCACCCACAAGCTGTAGAATGTTTCCCTTGGAGAGAGAAAGTGAACAAACTCCAAGAGGACAAAGAGGAGAGGCACTGTGGGGGTCCAGACACAGGTCCCTGGGACCTTGCTCAGGGTCATGGGGCCAGGCCAGCCTGTGCATTCTCAAACGATTCTGAGGGTTCCTGGAGGGTGAGGTCACATCCTCCCCTACCCCCAGGAAGCAATAGTATTGTTTGTCTCTGGCAGGGAGGGAAGATCCCCATTCGATGGACAGCGCCAGAAGCCATCGCCTTCAGGACCTTCTCCTCGGCCAGTGACGTGTGGAGTTTCGGGGTGGTCATGTGGGAGGTGCTAGCCTATGGGGAACGGCCCTACTGGAACATGACCAACCGGGATGTGAGTAAAGCACCTTGGTGGGCCTGGGAGTGGGCCAAGGAGAGGGCTGGGCCTCCAGCCAGCTCTGCGCTCTTGCCTCCAGGTCATCAGCTCTGTGGAGGAGGGATACCGCTTGCCTGCACCCATGGGCTGCCCCCGTGCCCTGCACCAGCTCATGCTTGATTGTTGGCACAAAGACCGCACCCAGCGGCCACGCTTCGCCCAGATTGTCAGCGTCCTCGACGCACTCGTTCGAAGCCCTGAAAGTCTCAGGGCCACGGCCACAGTCAGCAGGTGCCTCTGCATGCCCATCACCCCCATTGTCCCAGACAAGGAGATTTAGGCTTTTTGCCTGCCCAGCTTGGCCCTGACTTCTGCCCAGCCTGACTCTCTAGCACTGCCCAGTTGGGCTAATCTCAAACCTGCTATAGACCTGAGATCTGGCTCCTTAGAACTTGTCCACAACTGGGCCTAGAATGATGCCAAGGCCAGCTAGTACCAGGGCCCCAGAAGAAGTCACCTTCAGTGGCCAGAGCAATAGTACAGTCTTTAGGGCACTTGACTTTGCACACTAACAACCCAGGTTCTATCCCTGCCATCCTATATGGTCCCCTGTGCCTACCAGGAGTGATTCCTGAGTACAGAACCAAAAGTAAGCCCTGCACTACCCAAAAAGAAAAGAAGTCATATTCATGGCTCACTATAGTTCCCTGTGTGCCTCAGGTGCCCACCTCCTACCTTTGCCCAAAGTGGGGCTAGCGGGGCTCTCAGTGTGGAGGACTGGCTGAACTCCATTCGCATGGGGCGCTACAGGGACCACTTTGCTGCCGGTGGTTACTCCTCTTTGGGTATGGTGCTACGGATGGATGCTCAGTAAGTGAGAACCCTGGCCTGGCCGCTGGGAGCAGCGAGAGGGAGGAGGCTGGCAGCCCCAGGGTTGGGCACGACCCTGTTCACATACCACCCTACTCAGTACCACCTTCCCTCCTAGGGATGTGCGAGCCTTGGGCATCACCCTTATGGGCCACCAGAAGAAGATTCTGGGCAGCATCCAGACCATGAGGGCCCAGCTGACTGGAACCCAGGGGCCCCGCCGGCACCTCTGACCTCGTCGCCAGCTCCAGTTCCAGTGAGGACTAACAGGGTTGGCTAGCAGCTGGGCTGCCCCAGTCCAAGGGATTCCACAGCGGGGCCTGGAACAATCAGGGTCAGGTATCCTGGGAAGGGTCAGTTGCTTCCCGCCCAGGAGAGAGAGACTGCTCCCCACCTCCGTGCCCCTGCACCCAGCAGGAATGCCACGTCCACCTCTGTGTGTGTGTGTGTGTGTGTGTGTGTGTGTGTGTATGTGTGTGTGTGTATGTACCAGCTCATGGACTGTGGGCTGGACTCATGAGGTCATGGGAGCCTACAAGGACACATGTGATTGTGTGTATATGTGTATCCCTATTGGGCCAGCATGGACAGATGTGAGTCAGTGTGCCTGCCACTCCTTGAGGCCATGGATAGCCCTGTCTCAAGTGTTACTGGGTCACAGTCCAGGAGTGGGGGTCTCCGTGGGCCACTCTGAAGCGCATTAGCACCAGACACTCCCAACCCCGTCGCCACCCAGGTGAGCCCAGCCCCGGCTCTCTCTCAGGTCTGAGCCTTTCCTCTAGCTGGTGAGGGGTCACCTGCAGCTACTACCTGGCTCCCATCACTGCTTCAACAGGAAAACAGGGTTCCCAGTCTGCCCCTTAGGCCCGCTCTTGTCTGGGCATCACTGCAAAGTACACAACATGTCCTCAGCTGGACTTGCTGCCCAGCTGGGTCTGGGGGCTACCCACATCCCTCCCCCAGTCTCTGTTGCCCCCACCCCTCTCTAGGGGTGCCTCACTAAGGAGTCCCTCTCACTGCCCTTCCCTGCCCTGCTGTCCCTGGCCTGCCATTCCCCTAGTCCAGGCCTCGGGACGGGGGCTAGAAGGTCCCCAGCTTCTCATTCCCAATCCCCCCTGGGAAGATCACTTCTGAGGCAGGGGGTGGGCCATGTCCAAGATCTTGCAGCTACCCAGTTTCAGTGTTATGGCTCCTCCCTTTGTACCCAGGACTCTGTCCCCCACCCCACCCCATCTCAGAAGGATGGCTGGGGAGGACACTGGAACACCCCTTGACTGACCCACCCCCTTACGGCCCACCAGGGTATGTAAATATCTTTTTCTACCATGTCAGAATATTTTTCCTCACTCCTGACAATGCAAAAATGGTCTTCAAAGCACATAAAAAAGCACCCAGGATGAGAAAGCCCCATCCCAGGGGAGGTGAGCCAGGCAGGGTCCAGGAACCCCATAGGGAGGGGGCAAGCCTGGCCCCCATCCCCTGCCCAGCCCTTCCCGTAGCCAGCACAGCTGTTCCGCGAGTCACCAGCACTGAGCCCCCTCTCTCCTCTGCAATAATTTGGGGAGTCTCAGCCCTGCCAGGTGCTGCGGCCAGCTCTCTACACCTCTATATATTATATTACTATATAGCCCAGCTGCTCTTCCTTCCTATGGAAGTCGGAAACATGGTCAGCACATGGTCCAGGGGCAACCCTGTCTGTCCCTCCCTGCCCCCTGCACCCATTTCCTGGGCCCTGGAGCCTCGGCAGGGCCACAGTGAGCCTGCCCCCGAGTGAGGTTCCCCCAGGCCCCAGGGATCTGCCTCTCTGTGCTCTCCATCCTGAGTCTTGAACTTGCCCATATTGAGAATAAACTCTGCCTCATCTTTGCTTGTGTCCCCCTTTTGTTTTCCGGTGGTTCCTGTAACCTGCACATGTCCTGCAAGGTAAAAGCAGTATTATGCTGAACACATCTCATGCCTGTGGCTCCTCTGTCCCAGGAGGTGGGATTCAAGCACCCATTTCATTAGGGGTGGTGGATCCTAATGAATTTGATGAGCCTGAATGAGATTGGAATGTCTGTGGGAGGGGCACTGAATTGGACCCCAGCCTTGCCCAAGGCAAACGCCCATACTTTGCTTGGAAACACCCAACATGTTCACTCAGGATATGCAGCCACCAGCCCTTTCCAGCCCTTTCTGCTGGACTTTGTGTGTGCAAGAGGGAAAGCCCTCCCCCACTGAGAGGCATACAAAGGCACCTTCAATAGGCCTCACTTGTCAGGACTCCTAAGTACTTTGTGTGCGATAGGAAAGGGAACAGGGTCTGGGCCACTCTGATGACCATGGAGGTGGTGTGCCGAGGCCAGAGCTCTGATCCAGGAAAGAGGAGACAGCAACAACAGGAGCCAGGGCTGAGCGCCAAGGTGGACAGAGCCCACCACTCCTGAATTGCAGGAAGGGTCCCCCCTGCCAGGCCAGGTTGCAGATTATCTCACCTGTAACCCCAACAGCCCCAGACTCTCATACTGCCTCTACTTATTAGAACCACCTCAGAGAGCTCAGTGGATAGATGTCAAACCAAGTTTTCCAGGGCTGGAGTGATAGCACAGCGGTAGGGTGTTTGCCTTGCAGGAGGTTGAATCAGGACAAGCCTGGGGTTGATCCCCAGCACCCCATATGGCTCTCTGAGCCTCCAGGAGCAATTTCTGAGTGCAGAGCCAGAAGTAACCCCTGAGCACCATTGGATGTGGCCCAAAAACAACAACAAAAGCAAACCAAGTTTTCCCTGATACTCTCTGCTCCCTCCTCGCCCCTTCCACCATGGGACACACACACATACACATAATTATTCCACATTTGCTTCCCCAATTATCAGAGTTCATGATGGCTGCTGATGGAGACCCCAAGGTGAAAGAGTTGAATCTCTGAGTGGGTACCAAGCACAAAGAGTGACGACTCCTGCAATCACATTCACTGTGCTAAGTGGGAAATGGAATGCATGGGAGGGCAAAGAAGATGAGAGGAAAGAGCACTCAGAAGCCAGGCTATCACCAAGGACTGCCTGGAGTAGGAAGCATTCATCTAGGCAGTAAAGGTATATAGAGGGTCATTTCTAAGTGTCCCCACCCCATTCTCCCCTGCTGCATGAAGGTATAATGCAGAGGAGATAGAACAGCCAGAGGAGAAACAAATCGTATTCATGAAAGGAAGCCTCACTAGCATCAAGCTGGCAAGTCCCCATCCAATTTAATCTATACATTTTATTTCCAATAAATTTGCAACAGGGCTTTCTCTGCAACCTGACAAGGTCATCTCAAAATGTATATGGAATAATAAAGATCCCAAAACAGTCAAGACAACTTTAAAGATGAAAGAGCTAGAAGAAGGGAACCTTTTTCTCCATGATATCAGTAGTCATTAAGACACTAATAATTAACATAGTTTTATTTGGTCCTAGGAATAGAGATGCATACATAAAAAATTAAACAATGTCTAGGAACAGATCTACATCTATATGAGAGTTTAAAACATGACAAGATTATAAAGGATGGTCTTGTTAATGGGTACTATTAGAACAATTAAATACCCCTTTGAAGAAGAGATTAAATTAGATCCTTGTTCAGATCATTCTTAAAATAAGTTTGGGGTTTCCAGAAGTCCTCTATGCACAAATCAAACATTAAAATTTTACACAACTACAGAGATGATTAACTCTAGGACATTAGAGTTTCTAGAAAATAAGCACAAGGCATAATTGTCCATGGAAAACAATAATATATCTTATTTCTTTTTTTTTAAGTAGATTTGCTAAATCTATGACTGGAGGAAGATATTTGCAACCTATAAGACCAATCAAGAAAGATTCTGTTTTCAAATTTAAAATAACCTTTAAATTTCAAAAGGTAGGGGAACAAAGTGATCGTACAATAAGTAGGTCATTTCCCTTGCATTCAGCCAACCTGGGTTTGATCCCCAGCAACTAACATGTTCCTCTCAGCACCATCAGGAGTGATCCCTTATCCCAGAGCCACAAGTAAGCCCTAAGCAAAACAGGTGTGGTCGTTCCCCCCAAAAAATATTCCAAGACTATAACTTCAAAAAGTTAGCTTTCCAACCATTTCCAGGTAATAAGAAAATGGGCAAATGATATGAGCTGACACCCCCCCCCCCAAGAAAAAATTCAGAAATGAACAATCAGTGACAATCCTAAAAAGGCCTGAACATTTAACTAGCAAACATGGAAATGCAAATTAAAACACAAGTGATATGGGGCTGGAGAGGTAGTGCTAGAGATAAGGTGTCTGCCATGCAAATGCTAGCCAAGGAAGGACCAAGGTTCTATCTCCCAGTGTCCCCATATGGTCCCCCCAAGTCAGGGGCAATTTCTGAGCATTTAGCCAGGAGTAACCCCTGAGCATCAAACTGGTGTGGCCCAAAAAGACAAAAAAATAAATAAATAAATAAATAAATAAATAAAAATAAACACAAGTGATATGTATAGTGCAGCAGTGTATTGGCAAAATTAGTCTTGAACACTGGTATTAGTAAAGTGCAGAAGGAATAGCGATATTTATACACTTCCATGGGAATGTCAATTGGTACAACTTTGGAGAGCATTTGGAAACACAGAGTACATGTCTAAGATGAGAAAAATCTAAGGCCCAGCAGCTCCATCACTAATGTTGCCTGTCTTGTGTTAGGTTCCCCCAGCTAAGATTTGGGGTTCTTATGCAAGTGGCTCACTCAGGAAGAGTTCTCAGGTGGAGAAGAGGCAGAAGCAAGTGGTAGATGAGTATGTGTTCTCAATTGAAGATTCGTTTTAGTCTATTCCCATGAGGTATTCTATAGCATTAACAACATCACAAAACCGATCCATCTTGAAGTTAAAGGATGAATGTCTTACATCCCCATGTTAGTCAGTATGGCTGGAGGCTGCTCCACGGGAGGGGCTTGAGCAACTTCCTGGAGAAGTTCCCCAGATAGGAACAGCTCAGAGCCTGTAGGAACTAACACACAGCAGCTGGGGGTGAGGATAGCTGCAGAGCAGAGGAATCTCCTGAGATACCTCCACAGCAGGGTTCTCCATGAATCCCAGAAAAACTCTTACTCCTGCAGGAGGGTGCATGTCCGATACTCACTGCATCTTTTAGAACAACAAGAAGAAGCATAACTGCCTCTCAGCAGGGGGAACCAGATCTAAGCTACTTTATTAGTACAATAAAATCATCTATCAAGCTCAAATGAACCAACTAGGTCAAGATGTATCAATATAGAGAGAGCTCTTCAGAATATAATATGGAGTGAATTTAAAACAATAAACAGCAAGGAAAAAATGAATAGTATCATATCACTTATGAAGCCTTGATAAACATGAAACAACAAGTGACCAGGGTTGACATATAACTAGATAGGGACAGTGTCAATATATGCTGGGGACCAATGGATGCCAGCTTGTTCTGTGCAAGCAGGGAAAGAAGGGTAAGAGGGAAGGCCATTGAGCTGTAGCTGTAGTATTTGGTAGGTGTGATGTTGTATTTTTAGAGATAACAATTTTTTTTTTTTTGGTTTTTGGGCCACACCCGGTGACGCTCAGAAGTCGCTCCTGGCAGGCACAGGGGACCATATGGGGAACTGGGGGATCGAACCGCGGTCCATCCTAGGTTAGCGCAGGCACCTTACCTCCAGCGCCACCGCCCGACCCCCTTTAGAGATAACAATTCTGAGACAAAATTGACAAAATCTTCACACTCATTTCACCTGGATGGAAAGTCCTCGAATGCGACATTATTCCCTAATTTTTCCATACATAGAATTAATTTATACATAAAGTGCCTTATACATGAAATCAGTATTTAAAGACCACAAGGAAGTGTTCTGGGGGCTGCCCTTAGGAAACTGTTTCTGTGAAATCCAAAAGACTCAAAGAGAAAGGCCTTAATGTTGCAGTGCAGTGCAGTGAGATCCTGTGAGTGCAGTAAGGTCCTGACCCAAATTTTTCTCACCCCTAGGTGGGAAGGGAACTGGCAGAGTTTTGTCCAATCATCAGGCCCTGCAAACTCCAAATTCTGCCCACATGGTCAGGGACAAGATGCTGCCTAAAATCTGTCTGCAGGACCCTCATTCCTGGCTCCTCTACTTCTTCCCATGCCTGTACTCCACAAGCAGCCAAAGGATATCTTAAAAACAATTGGGGCCCAGGAGATAGCATGGAGGTAAGGTGTTTGCCTTTCGTGCAAAAGGTCAGGGGTTCGAATCCCGGTGCCCCATATGGTTCCCCATGCCTGCCAGGAGCGATTTCTGAGCATGGAGCCAGGAGTAACCCCTGAGCACTGCCGGGTGTGACCCAAAAACAAACAA
>PVKC010035342.1:0-13671 GCA_004027635.1 Crocidura indochinensis | reverse complement strand
TGGCATTTCTTTGTTAGCAGGGAGGAATTTACTGATATCCGAATTATTTTAAAGAGACAGAGTGAAAGAATTTGTCACAGCCTTGGAAAGTCATGTTTCAGACAATCCACACAGAGGTTAGCTTAGGTGAACAGCTCAGAGCGGGCCTTTCTGACATGGCTTCTACTCAGGAGTTTTCCACTCCTGAGGGGCTGTAACAACATAGGATAAAATTTGTCATGCTATTTACCAACTGAAATGCTTGGTTTTAGATATCATTTAGGATTAGTTTTAGACATAACCAACATCTTCTTACTTTTTTATTTGAAGATTATTTTGATGATGTATATTGATCACTTATGTTTTTATTAAAAATTTATATGAAAACAAGATTTATTGTAAACTGGGGAGATAGCTTAAAGGATGAAGCAAATACTTTGTTTTCAGGAGCCTTAAATTAAACCCCTGGTACTTCCTGATACCATGAACAATGCCAGGAGTTACACCTCAGCACCGAGCTGGAAGTAAGCCCTGAGAACCGCTGGGGCATAGCCCACAATATCAAAGACAAGCAAATCAATAGCAAAGCCACAATTGATGCCAAATGTTATTATTCTAATCTCTCAGCAGAAAATTGGAGCCCAGCCGTGCTCTGACCTACCCTCCCCAAATAAAGTAAAAACCTTATATCTCTTGGAGTTGACCAGTTCCTAATACAAATACTAACCCCACTTCTTGGTTTGTTTTTTTTTGGTTTTGGTTTTTGGGCCACACCCAGGGACGCTCAGGGGTTACTCCTGGCTATGCGCCCTTGGCCTGGGGGACCATATGGGGCACGGGGGATCGAACCGCGGTCCGTCCAAGGCTAGCGCGGTAAGGCAGGCACCTTACCTCCAGCGCCATCGCCCGGCCCCACTAACCCCACTTCTAACCAGATTTGTGACCAGAGAGAGATTATTTAATCTTTCTGAGCCTCAGTTATTTTCTCCAACTTGATACTGATGTAAGGATCAACATTTTCTTTAAAGTGTATAACTGGATTCAATAATCAATGAATTCCTTTATCTCTATTCTTTCATCCAAAATTATCTTTATATAGTTTGTGTGTGATCATTTTAGCTCCATAAGCAACTGGTGTAGTAAAATTACAAATTGATGGGGCCCGGGAGATAGCATGGAGGTAAGGTGTTTGCCTTTCATGCAAAAGGTCGTAGGTTCGAATCCTGGTGCCCCATATGGTCCCCCGTGCCTGCCAGGAGCAATTTCTGAGCATGGAGCCAGGAGTAACCCCTGAGCACTGCCGGGTGTGACCCAAAACCAAAAAAAAAAAAAAAAATACAAATTGATATACTGGTATTGAAACAAAAATGTATATAATTTCTTTTTTTTCCTTTCTTTGGTTTTTGGACCACACCCGTCACTGCTCAGGGGTTACCCCTGTCTCTGCACTCAGAAATCATTCCTGGCAGGTTTGGGGGACCATATGGGATGCCTGGGATCAAATCCATGTCAGCCGCATGCCAGGCAAATGCACTGTGCTATTACTGTATTATTGCTTCGGCCCCTATAATGTATATTCCATATTAAATCTAATCTCTTCCCTCAAATCTTAGAAAAATAGAAAATATAATGTCTGCCCTGGGACCCATTCTAAACTTACCAGAACAAAGAGATATCTGATCTTTGTTCTCCAGTGTTCCAAGCTATCTGCTACTTCCCGGAGTCTTATGCTGGAAGACTTCTATTTCCTTTCCCACTAGTATGCATTTTCATCATCCATACTATTTCCTGCTAACTTAATTTTATGACACAGGGAGAATAAACATTTCAGCATTATTATACTCATTATAATTCCTCAGTGCAGCTCAGAATGACAAATGCCAGGCTATCTAGTGCCACATGCACTGCAAACATAGAAAATTTAACAGATCCTCTTTTCTCTAGTCTTGGGGACACCTAGGACCAGAGGAAGTTACCTCCAATTATCTGGCAATGGCACATAAAAATTACCTCTGTCCCCCCGACCCCAGCTATCTGCTATAGCTCTGGAAAATATGCATTTTGATATAGGGCTTCTAAATTTCTAAAGCCTTAATCCACAGAATGAACTACCAGTGAGAGAAATTCATGTTCAGCAGTCATCAAAAGTTGAAAAACTTCTTGCATTCAAGGCACTTGCTAGCATTTTGTTTGGTATTAAATTTGTTCCTGCTGGGTGGTAGAGACAATATAGGAGTAGGGAATTTTCCTTGCATGTGGTCAACAACTAGGTTTCATCCCTGGTACCACGTATGCTTTGCCAGGCACTGCCAGAATTCAGCCCGGAGTACAGAGCTAGAAGTAAGATTTGGTGACTGCAGATGAGGGCATTTTTTTTTAAACAGAACGAATAGATTATCCCTAAATGCTAACAAATCACATTTTTTTTGTGTATGTGGTTCATTATGATATTCTGCTCCCAAGATTGTGAACATTTTTTCTAGGGATTATCTCTTCTTTTCTTGTTCTATTATCTCCCATCCTCAGATGTTATCCCATGTGCAAAATTTCAGAAATGTCCATTTTGAGCCCTCTCTCTGTATTGTTTTGACCTTCGAAGGCTGCATGACTATTCCAAGCTGCTAGTAATAAAATGTTCTATTCTCGGCTCTTCTCTATACTTTTGGTTCTGTTTTATGTTATATTACTGGTGGGGAAGAGAAGTTCACCCATGTGGTGGCCAGTGTCCTTTTGCGTGTCTCACTTCCATTCTTGGCCAACCTTCTGAACAAGATGAAGTACTGGAAGGATGGATGAGAGAAAGCAGACTAATACAAATATTTACTACTTAAAAACATCTCAGTAAAACAACCCTACTGACAGGTAAATGCCTCCTGAACTCACAATTTTTTGCTTATAAGCAGCTTTAGAACTTTGGAGGGACTGGAATTGTTATGCTTAGAGAAACTCATCCTGCTGTTAGTGGACAGAAACTGAAGTCCTGTTTTTTTTTTTTTTTTTATCTCTGTCTTGGTACATAACACAGAACCTGGCCTAACACTGATACTAAGAAGTACACTCATCCTGAAATTATTTTCTTGAACTATCAATACATCTGATCTTTAGATTCTTTTGAAACAGGAGAAGCCCTTAAAGTGATCCCTGAACTTGCAGAACTGAGCTTGTCCTGGAACAGTAAAGTTGGGGGAAATTTACCTGTGATTCTCCAGAAATTTGAAGAGGGGAGCAAAATACAAAAGCTTGAGCTTGTGGATTGTGCCCTTACATCAGAAGATGGGATGTTTGTGGGTAAGTTTTTCCTCCTTCCCATGCCAACCCCCCCAATGAGGATGACTCACTCTAAGTCACACAAAGTTGCCCAGCAAAGTTATTCACATACCACATTTTTACATTTATATTCATGTCCTGTATTTTGACTTGGTGGCTCTTCTTGTTTGTATACCCTTCCAGGTTACTTATTACCTATGCTGAAAAATCTTCAAGAACTTGATCTTTCCATCAATAGAAATATCGGGACCAGTCTATACAGTATTGCTCAAGGACTAAAAAGTACCTCAAATCTGAAAGTACTGATGTTACATTCATGTGGATTATCACAAAAGAGTATGCAACAATTGGGTGAGTTAGTACCCATCTCTCCATTCACAAACACATGTATAATTTAAAGATATTAGTAAATACCATGCAATACAAACAAGGGCTGTATTGAGAAATTAAATCTTCATGCTTTGTTTTCTAAATCTTTTGTAGAAGCATATATTTTCATAATTAGAAGTTTTTGCCTTACAAATAGCTAACTTTATAAAGATTAGGATGGGGGACCTATGAGTAAGGTACTTGCCTTGCATGTGCCTAACCTGTGTTCAACCCTTGTACCCCATAGGGTATTCTAAGCCCCTTCAGAAGTGATCCCAGAGCACAGAGCCAGGACTAAGACCTGAGCACTGTTGGTTATGACCACTTGCATCCAATCCCAGACATCACATATGATCCCTCTGAAACCCTCTCATCCCTAAGTAATGCCAGGCATGATCCTTGAAAATAGTGTCAGGAGTAAGCCCTGACACCAAAACCAAAACAAAATGAAATAAAAAAATTTTAGAGAATGACTTTGAAGTCATACTAGCTAAATTTTTCCCTTTATGCAGTGTTCACATTAAAGAAAGACTGGAAAGAAAAATTTGGTTTGCCTTTATCAGCAAAATACTCACTGGTAGTTCTTACGCAAATCTAGAATTGTCTGAAAATGCCAAACATTGAAATCAAGTGTAGTAGGAGGAATATCATTACTTGCAGGATTTGGATCAGCTCCCTGGGCAACCAATTTGGGAGTGTGTCTTCTCTAAAGTGACAGGTTCTGTCCCCTGCACCTCTATCCTCCCCTGCTCTACTGCTTCCTATTATCTTATAAGTTGTGTGTGATGATTTGGATTTCCTTTTAGATTCTGCTTTTAGATACTTGTGTGAGCTGAGAAAACTAGATCTTTCTGGAAATAAGGACCTGGGTGGAGGTTTTGAAGACTCCTCAGCTCAACTGGCCACTCTGGAGCATCTGGAAGTCCTAGATCTTCACCAGTGCTCATTGACAGTGGGTGATGTGGCAGCATTAAGTAAGTACTGCAGAAATTACTTTAGGAAGGAATCTTGATCTTGGATAATGTAGAGACTCTTGAGCTGCTGAGAAAATAGAATTGAAACTGTTCTATCAATGTACCAATGCAGTATTTGGCCTGTATCAAGGGCCTGTAAGAGTAACTGAAAGTGAATCTTAGTTCCTTCTGGACACATAAGTATATTGGTATGGCACTCAAAGAAGAAAAATTTTCATTTTTGTTGCTTTTTAGAAATGAGTGTACTTGAGTTATGAAGTTGACAAGCAGAGTTTAGAGAGAAAATTAAAAGGAAGGGTATTGAGACTTTATGTAACAAAAGTCAACCGTCACAAAAGTCAACCTACTTTGGAAAAATAGTCATAGAAAGGATAATGGATGACCAGTTGATATATATAATATATATAATATAAAATACACATAAAACAACTTTATGTATCTAAGTACATTTATTTTCCCATCACAGGGTGAGTCGGGTAAGATGTAATGAGTAAATTTTGCATAACAGCAGCACAATCTTTTGATTAAGAATATTTCATCCGTAGCCATGGTAAACTTTCAAAATATACCTAGAGTCACCTTCTGTACATACACAATTCTAGTCTCATCCATTGTTATCTTAAGATATTTCAGGAGTGTAATAGCTGTCACTATGACTTCATTCTCTACAACCAGGCATGCTCCAATTCAGGGGCCTTCCTTGGCTGTTGTATTTCTTCCAAATTACTGATAATCTCCCAGATAGGGATGTATCTCCTCAGTGTCTCTTCATTGCTTAAGAACAGGGCACTTAATTGGCAGTCAGGAAATGCTTTTTAAATATGTGATTGAATCAAAGGAAAACAAGAACAAAACTTTTCATTTTTATTAAAATTGGGGAAGAAAACTGTTAAGTAGGTTTTGAAGATCTAACACCTACTTTTTAAAACTACTAACATACTGTCTTTCAATTTGGAAACATGAGAAGTGATCAAGGCTTTGAAATAAATATTTTGTTTTGTTTTGTTTGGGCCACACTTGGTGGTGCTCAAGAGTTAGTTCTGGCTCTCTGCACTCAGAAATTACTTCTGGCTGGCTTAGGGAATCGTATGGGATAATGAAGATCAAACCTGGGTCAGCCTCATGCGAGACAAATGACCTTCCCACTGTGCTGTCGCTCTGGACCTTTTTAAATATTTTGTTTTCTCTTTAGGCACCATGATTGTAATATTGTTAATGTTTTAGGTTGTGCTCAGGAATTATTCCTGATTCTGTGCTTAGGGACCACTTTTAGCGATCACTGTTAGTAGTAAGTTTTTTTTAGTGATATTTCTTTTTTCTTTTTATTTTTTGGGCCACACCCGATGATACTACTGGCTATGTGCTCAGAAATTTCCCCTGTCTTGGGGGACCATATGGGATGCCGGGGGATTGAAACGCAGTCCATCCTCACCGGGTGCAAGGCAAACACCCTACCACTGTGCCATCACTCTGGCCCAGTTCCTATCTAAGTTTTATTCCTTTCTTCTTTGTGCTAACATTGTTCCTTTTTTCTAGCTTACCATATGGTAGTAGGTTCATATGGGCCTTTTTGTTTGTTTGTTTCCTAATGAATACTGCAATGCTATCCACTTCACTCTTTTACTGTGTCCCATATATTGTGCTAACTTAGGTCTTAATTTTAAATTGTTTCCAAAAAATGTTTAGTTTTTTCTTAATTTCCTTTGACTCACCATAGTTCAATAGTAAGTTATGTCATTTCCAAGTGTTGGCATTTCCTCTACCTTTCACTTTATAATTAATTTCCAATTTCAAAGAACTGTGATCAGAGATAGGACTTTTTTGTTCCCTTGAACTTATGGAGGAGTATTTTTCTTTTCACAGCACAAAATCTATAGCGAAATATGTCCCATGTACAGTGGAGAAAAATGTGTACACAATTTTTGGAAGTGAACAGCTATTAAGAATATTTATCAAATGGACCTTCTCTATCTCTTAAGGCCATTATCATGTAATTTGAGGAGGTTCTGTAAGAAAAATAAAGTGGAAAGAGGTTACTTTGCTGTTGTTACTTATATATATATATACATATATTATATATTATTTTCGAGCCACACCCAGTGATGTTCAGGGGTTACTCCTGGCTATTCACTCAGAAATCGCTCCTGGCTTGGGGACCATATGGGATGCTGGGGGATCAAATTGTGGCCTGTCCTAGACTAGCACGTACAAGGCAGAGACACCTCACCATTTGCACCACTGCTCCGGCCCCTCAATATATATATTTTAATATTTTAATTTATTTTTCTTTTTGGTTTTTGAGCCATACTTGGTGGCGCTTGGGGGTTACTCTTGGCTCTGCACTCAGAAATCGTTCCTGGTACCCTCGTGGGACCATATAGGATGCCGGGGATCAAACTGTCCCAGGCTGGCTGCATGCACTGCTGTGCTATCACTCCAGCCATATTTTATTTTTTCTTTAAATGCCATGGTTACAAGGTTGTTTACCACAGTTTTTTTTAACAGATAAAGTTGTTCATGATTGAGTTACTGTCATACAATGTACAATAACCTTCACCAGTGCACATTTCCCACCACCAATGCCCCCAGTTTCCCTCCCAACCTCCCCAAATGCCTTCTCCTTTTCCTGTCTTTGGAGCATACATTTTTCTTTGGAAAAGGGGTTACTTTGGCTTAGATAGTCCTGTTAGATAGACTCTGAGGAGTTTAGCTAATTCAGAGATTCCAGAACATTTAATTTTTCTAATTGGAAAGAACCAGGGCAAGGTCTGAGACGGCAAAGAGAAACCAGGGTAATTGCAGGCCCAGGCTCAGAACCTCACCGCAGTGCCTCCCTAACAGGGATCTTTCCTCATGGCTGGTTTTCATTGCCCTCTTGGTATTTGTACTTTGAGAAAATGATCAGATCAAAAACATTCATTGAGCCTTGTGCATGTGCCAACCATTTTATATAAACCAAGTTGTTTAAATACTTTGCTATTATTATGGAGAAAACTGAAGTACAGAGAAGCTAAGAAACTTAGCCCAAATACCCACAATTGTTTTGCTGTCAGGATGGGAACCTAGATCTCTCTGTCCAAAATATGTTCTAACCTGGGGAGAAAATTGGAAATTGCACTGGTGAAGATGGCTATTCTTTATATAACTGAAACCCAACTACAATCATGTTTTTAATCAAGGTGTTTAAACAAAGATATTAAAAAAAACCTATCATCTTTCTCTTAAAGACTATCAGCATTAATTTATGTATTAATCTGCTTTATATCTATCTTTTTTTGAACTTTATTGATTGATTCCTTGATTGATTTTCTGAGTGATTGATTGGCTTCTGGGCCACACCCAGCAGAGCTCAGGGGTCATTCCTGGCTCTGCACTCAGAAATCACCCGTGGCAGGCTGGGGGACCATCGGAGATGTCAGAAACCGAACGGGGTCTCTCCAGGGTCAGCTGCATGCAAGGCAAATACCCTACCGCTGTGCTATCTCTCTGGCCCCACATATCTATCTTTTGTATTAATTTACTCTTCTAATAACTCACACACAAAAAAGAAGACATATGCATATGAATTATGTTAGGTTTAGGGTATTGAGGATAAAGGAGAGTGGGCAAGGGCTAAATTGATAAAGAGTGCTTGCTGATTAGAAAGATTGCGACTGTGTGGTCCAAAATAAGCAAACAAAAAGATCAAGGACACCAGACATCCAGAAGATTTCTTGTTCTTTTTTTTTTTTTTTTGGTTACACCAGCTACACTCAGGGTTACTCCTGGCAGGGTCAGGGGACCATATGGGATGCCAGGAATCGAACCGGGGTCCGTCTGTGTTGGCCGTGTGCAAGGCAAACGCCCTATCACTGTGCTACCCCCCCCACACACACACACAAGAAGATTTCTTGTGTGCAGGGGCCTAAAATATATCACTGATATTTTTACAGCCCAGGTTATTCCTTTACTGTCAAATCTTCAAGAATTGGATTTATCTGCTAACAAAAAGATGGGCAGCTCTTCGGGAAATCTACTAAGTAGACTCCGGTTTTTACCAGCGCTGAAGTCTGTGCTAATCAACAACTGTGCTTTGGAAAGTGAGACTTTCACTGCCTTTGGTAAGAGAATTTCCAGGTTAGGTTTAAGGGTAAGGCAGACATAGGGTTAGAAGAGGGGTAATAAATCAGAGGTGAAGCCCCTCTCTTCTCTCTCTTTCTCTCATTATATATGAATTCTATGAATATACATTTTTATTTTATTATAAGAAAAATACCCTCAAACTGACTTTTGGAAAGCTACATGAAATATGAAATATTTCTGGCATTTCTAAAGTGAACCTTTGAGATCAAATACATATGACTTCAGTGAAAGTAGAGTAGATATGGCACTTACCTTACATGCAGCTGGTCTGAGTTTGATCTTTGACACCAATATTGTCCCCCAGTCCCTTCCAGGAGTGATCCCTGAATGCATATCCAGAATTAATCCCTGAGCACTGCTGGGTGCAGCTCAACCCCTACACCAACCCCCTCCCCACAAAGTAAAACAAACCATAAAACCATGGACTCTACAGGTTCACATCATGATAACTTCTAGTTTCACTAAGGTGTCAGTATAAATTGGAATTGCTGATGGAAAAATGAAGACAAATATTAGAAAGTGAGCCTGTACTTGTCAATAGAACTAGTTTTAGGAATCTTGGCCTTCCTGAAAATCATAGCAAGGAGTTCTGAGTGTAAAATGTGTAATGGGCCAGGTGGACCAAAGACTTTTGGTTCTATGTTTTTTGTGGTGAGTGGTCAAGCAGACACCCTCCACTTACAAAAATTCCAGATTCAGTGAAGGAAAGCTGATCCGGTCTCAGTTATAGAATGTGATCACACTTTAGGCACAAAGTGTAAGAAGTATCAGTCAAGGAATGGTGGGAATATTTCCAAATTTGAAGGCCTCAGCAAAAACTAACCTTGCTTAGAAAGAGCCATCATCTCAGGCTCCGGGTTAGTTATGCTAATGTGCATGTACAAGGAGCTCAAGTATTAGTTCCTGGTGTTTTTTGGACTTTGATTAAAAACAGAGCCCTTCTCACTAGCCTTCTCCCATGTGTTATGTCAGTTGACATCGCTGACATATGTTATGTTTTTTGAAAGTGGGTTGTATTATGAATTAGACAGGGTCTTTATTAACAAAACTAACACATCCTATTTTTTTGCCTTTTCTTCCATTTTAAAAAATATGGAACACTTCATGAATTTGTGTGTCATCCTTGCAGAGGCCATGCTAATCTTCTCTGTATCATTCCAATTTTAGTATATGTGCTGCCGAAGCAAGCACATTCTATTAATAAAATATTCAAATAATAATAGATAAATAAATTTAATTTAACCCAAGTTCCTAGAACTCTATATTTACAGTCCTTGTGCCCTCCTTTTCATCTCAGATGTTTTATTCAACCCTTATAGATTGTTCTTTGCCATGCTTGCTGTTCAAGCTCCTCAACTATTACTCCTTCCTAAATATTAAGTGAAGAAAGAAATCCCAGTCTATTGTCACTTCCATTGAATCATTTTGACTTTTCTTAATTTTCCAACATTTTTCCCAAATAAAAATTGACCACAAAGATTGAGGCCATGGATTTCAGATTGGAGAAAGCAGCCTTAGCATTTTTTCACTTATAGCCTAGGTTCCTCGAATTTAAGGCTTATAATCTTTTTTTTTTTTTTTTGGGTCACACCCGGCAGTGCTCAGGGGTTACTCCTGGCTTCATGCTCAGAAATTGCTCCTGGCAGGCACGGGGGACCATATGGGGCACCGGGATTCGAACTGATGACCTTTTGCATGAAAGGCAAACGCCTTACCTCCATGCTATCTCCTGGGCCCCAAGGCTTATAATCTTTAAGGAAGGCTAAGTGAGTGATATGATATCTTTATCCATTTCAGCTGATGCCTCCATTCACCTCCCTGCTCTGGAAATATTGAACCTTTCTTGGAATAAGTGTGTTGGTGGCAACCTGAAGCTGCTTTTGGAAACTCTAAAGCTGTCAATGTCCCTTCAAGTGCTAAGACTGAGCAGCTGTTCTCTGGTAACAGAAGATGTGGCTCTCTTAGGTTTGTGTCTATTGGTCCAAAGTTGTTCTGGCATGCAGAAAGCTCCTGAATCTGCCATGCAGCCTCGGAAAGTGAGGTGGGAAATACCAAGAACAGGGCTTCCTTCTTCTCAGTTGTCAGCAGAGGAGAGATCTGCTTAAAAACAAGTAAGGATAATTGTTACCCATGACATGGAGGGAATCTTGTAAGGGTTGGGCATAGAGGTATAATGGTCGGAGGTTGCTCTCATTCTATTTGCTTCTGTTCCATGTACTCCTAGTCCAGGAGATAATCTGTATTTTCTTTTCTTTTTCAACTTGATTTGTTGATTGATTCATTCATTGGTTTCTGGGTCACACCCAGCATTGCTCTGGGGCTACTCCTGGCTCTGCATTCAAAAATCACCCCTGGCAGACTGGGAGACCATCTGGGATGCCAGGAATTGATCTGGGCCCTCGGCCACATGAAAGACAAAAGCCCTATCGTTGTGTCTCTTATCTGTATTTTCTAGGTGACTCAGTGTTAACTTAGCTTGAGTCATCTTCAGTCTTCCCTCACAGATTTTGTTGTATCTATATGGTATTGCACTATTAATTTATTTTGTCTTTAGTGACCATTTAACTTATTATCTTTTAAATAATCAGAAAACTACTTATCAATCACAACTGAATTATGGGTATCACTTCTCAAAGATAGCATGACTTGACTATTGCAACTTAAAAGGCTTTCTCTTGAGTAGAAAAATATGAGTGGCTGAGGAGCGTAGCTTGCCTTGCAAGTGTGAGGGGTCTGGATTTGATCTCCAGTAACAAATGCATATTACAAAGAGATGAGAAAGGTTAAAGGTATTTGGTGACACTAATCAAGCTGGCATTTTTTCCATACAGTTTCAAAATATGCAAAAAATAGTTGAGGACCAGAGAAATAGTACAGCAGATAGGATGATTGTTTTGTAAGTGATTTGACTGATCTCAACAAGCAATAGCCAGGAGTAATCCCTGAGCACATAGCCAGGAAATAAAGCCTGAACACCCTGATGCAGCCCAAGAAACAAAAATTTAAGAAAGAGACATAAGAGAAAGAATTGGATAGTAAATAACCTTTGCACTGTATGATTTCAGGCCATACATATTCAAGTACTCCCTGAAATTGTATTTACATTTCCACTTCTCTCTTGAAAAAAAAATGAATTGGATAGTAGGTCTCTGTTTTCCATCTACTTTTATGCCTATAACTCTATCAACTACCTAATCTCTAAAGCAATAAGCACCATACCTGGTAAAAGTTGGACCCATCTACATTCTCTGTGTATGTCATTATGGCTATAACATGACATAGGGACCTAAAGGAAGTGTTATGTAAAATTGTTTTGTGTTTTGTGTTTATGTAAAACTCATACTATTATTACCACAGCACTTATGATTAAAAGCAGAACACTTAAAAATTTCATCAATGATATATTGGTGAGATAGAAAACTACGAAAAAGGGTTGGTACATATTAAAGAGGTAAGAGAATTATAAGTACTAAAGTAAAAGTGGTACTTTACCTTCCAGTTCACTATTATAAGATCTAAAATCACACATATGTTTGGCTGTGGTGCTCACACATCTAGTTTTGGTGATCTCTGGGAGTCAAACATCACGTTGCAGTGTTCACACAATGGACTATAATGTGACTATAATGTGTCACACATTTGACTGTAATGAATGATGACTGTAATCAGGGGCCACTCCTTTCATTGTAAATGTTCTCACTGGAAGTCAAATATTTTAGTATAGTACTCATACATATGCTTGTCTGAGGTTGCAGGACTGGAATATTTGCATGAAGTTTAGTTGTAGTTATTGAACTCCTTTAGTTGTACTCACACAACCTAGATGTAGTATAACCAAATATTACTGTGGTACTGGTGATCACAGAGAGAAAAGCTGTGAGGTCCAAATAACAGAGATGCTAGGATCGCACTCAATTCATCTGAGATACTAGGAACTTATTTCTTTGCCTTATGCTTACAATGCTCTAAACTATTAAGTTATTCCCAGGGCTCTAATACTGTATCTTAAAAAAATAAAGTTTGGTAATGTCCATCAGATAGGGGCTAATATTTAAAATATACAAAGTACTGACAGAACTTAACAAGAAAAAAATATCTAACTCCATAAAAATGGGGAGAAGAGGGCCAGAGAGATAGCATGGAGGTAGGGCATTTGCCTTGCATGCAGGGGGATGGTGGTTCAAATCCCGGCATCCCATATGGTTCCCCAAGCTTGCCAGGAGTGATTTCTGAGCATATAGCCAGGAGTAACCCATGAGCGTTGCCAGGTGTGACCCCCCAAAAAAAACTGGGAGAAGAAATGAACAGATAATTCCTCAAAGAAGAAGGCACAGGAAAAAATGCTTCACATCACCAGTCATCAGGGACATGCAAATCAAAACAACTATGAGGTACCATCTCACACCACAGGAACTGGCACACTCACAAAGAACAAAAACAATCTGGCAGGATGTGGAGAAAAAGAAACTCATTCACTGCTGGTGGGAATGCCATCTTATCCAGCCTTTATGGAAAACAATATGGAGATTCCTCAAAAAACTGGAAATTGAGCTCCCATATGATCCAGCTATACCACTCCTACAAATATATCCTAGGAACAAAAAATATAATTCAAAAATGCCTTCCTCACACCTATGTTCATTGCAGCACCATTTACAATAGCCAGAATCTGAAAACAACCAAGATACCTCTCAATAGATGAATGGCTAAAGGAACTGTAGTACATATACACAATGGAATATAGGCAGCCATCAGGAGACATGAAGTCATGAAATTTTCCTATACATGGATGGACATGGAATCTATTATGCTGAGTGAAATGAGAGAGATAGACTCAGAATAGTTTCACTCATCTATGGTTTTTAAGGAAACCCCATAATAATGTAATAATGTCCAGAGACAACAGAGATGAGACCTGGAAGGACTGGCTTTCGATGTGAAGCTCACCATATAGAGTGGC